>VCCN01002452.1:4953249-4967384 GCA_006491835.1 Architeuthis dux
CCTGTGTGCAACATAATGTGTAGCTAAATTACAGGTTATTCTATGTGAGTTATTATTGCAGGTTATTCTACAGGAGTTATTACAAGTAAAATAATATAATTAATATGAAAGAATTAAGAAATAAGAGTCATTTACCTCCAAGATCAGGTCCAATGAATCTAACTTCTTTGACATCACTTGAGAGGCTAAGGAAAGTTCCAGAAACAATCACACGGCTCTCCATAAAAGTTAAACCAATGACACCATGGGGAAGACTTGAGTTATGGCTATTTTCTCCAACAGAATGAAGCCGGGACTGGAATCAGGATTAAGAATTTGTATTTCATTCACAAAAAGGGAAAAAAGGCATCTTGATATATGAACAGAAGGAAAAATTAAAAATAGAGTAGAACATATTGGGTGGAAATAAGCAATTCTTGGAGAGTGACTCGTCAAAATCTTTTAGTCTTAAAATTGAAGATCCTAAAAGTTATCAGGATTGTCTTTGGAAACCCAATACGGATTATTCCTTATCTGTATGTCACTCATTGTGCCTTGTTCCTCTATTTTGCTGATCCTCACATCCATTCCGCTTTTTGTGTGTTAGCTCCTGTTTCGGGGTTGACAAAATTATATTGATGGTTCATTGTAAAGTGATGAAAACCTGCTGCATTCAACTCCTTGGTGAAGTAACCCCATCACCAATCTGAATAGATTAAGAAGCATTTCTGAAAATTCAACTGTAACGAATAACAGCCTGAGGAGTTAACACACAAAGAGCATAATGGATGTGGGGATTGTGATGTTGGCCTAGATGACGCAAGGGAGTTAAATACCCCGAGTTACCTCCCTTGCCGCAACCCATAATGACGGAAGTGAGTTTCCGGGCTAAAGGCAGAAATAAAGATGAACACGCGGAGTGAAGAGGCTAGCAGTTCTTCTCCGAGCGTGATCAGTTAAACATCACATTTGTCTTCGTCCTTGTTCTTTATGCTTCATCTTCCTTTTCAGTGAGATTCCCACGAGCTGGGAGACAATACAGGGATCAGTGGAGGAACAAGGTGCAATGAGTGGCATACAGGTAATGTAGAACTACCAAACATGTGTGAAACTTACCATTCTGTGTTATTATTCTTAAGAGGAAAAGAGAGTGAATATTGAACATTTGGAAGAGTGAAAGTAAAAAAATATCAAATTTTTGCTTCTAATATTAAATCCAATGAAAGATATGGAGAGCAAGTAGAAAGACAACCAATATTGTGATACAGTACCAGACCATTTATCCGGCTTCCACAAAACCACAATTACCAGAAAACCAGCAATTTTTTAAACTGGTTAGTTTTGAATATGGTGGGCTTCTTAGTAGTTATCTGCACCCTTTGTTTTAATTTTCATGGTTTGGAAAATCCAGAGATATGGATCACTTACGGTTCCAAGCTTGCCAAAAAATGGTCTGGTATTGTATAAGTATAACAAGATAAGAGAATATCCCCACAGAAAGAATTTGATATTGTGATAAGCCTTTATTATTACAGGTGGTCTTATACGAACCTAGACCAGAGATGAGATGAGTCAAATGTCTATAATATAAGATATCACAAAATAATTACACTTTAATATATGGTGGATATGGTTAGACAATGTGGAAAAGAAAGAATGAGAATAGCGTGTTAAATCTCAAACATGTTTATTATCATGAAGGTAAATCTTTATGCATTTTGTCACTGTGAGTGACATCCTCAGAAGAAAATTGAACATAACAGAGACGTGCGAGCATCCATGTGGTGTGCTGTGAATGAAAAGAGATGTGTTTTGTGTATTATGTGCCAAGTCAGCTGGTTTGTTAAAAGGGGGGGTACTTTTTTTGGAGGGGTCACTGTGGGTTTTGAAGTGGGTGGCGGTGGGGTGTAGATAGTGGCTGTCTTGAAAGGGGTCAGTATATGGCAATTGAAGTGGCTGGTGGTTTTAACTCACAAGTATGTAGATAGTGGAAGTCTATTCTGGTTATTTTAGATTAGAGCTGATTTATAGCTATTGTGAGTATGTGGTTGGGTTTGTGTGTTATTAATGTCATTTAATATATAAATGTTAATATAAATGTAATTGTACTGTAAATGTTTTACTTACAATGTAGTAGCGTGCAGGATAAGTGCAGGTGCCAAAACTCCAAGAAATAGCAGAGTATGTAGCATTTGGTCCGATAAATTCCGGCCCTGCCAGCCAGCCATCAGTTGAGTAAAGTGCTGAGTGTTGCCGATAGATCCCAGATTCATAACGCTAAAATGAGATGAAATAAAATAATATCAATCTTATCTAGCACAATTGTTTTTGCTTTTTCTCATCTTTTAGTGAAATATTAGAGCTTTAAGTGCTTCTTCTGGACTCTGAAGATACATGTTTAGTTCATAACTGCAATAATTCTATCTACTATCATTGTTTTCA
The DNA here is from genome assembly GCA_006491835.1 of Architeuthis dux. Taxonomy (NCBI): domain Eukaryota; kingdom Metazoa; phylum Mollusca; class Cephalopoda; order Oegopsida; family Architeuthidae; genus Architeuthis; species Architeuthis dux. The sequence continues at coordinate 4,955,671 of VCCN01002452.1, forward strand.
CAATTGATTCATTTTGTCAGATCTCACCTCCAAATATCCTTAAAAAATCGCAACAAAATAGGCTTGAAAGAATTGCGCCAACGAAGTAGAAAAAGGCATGAGTTCAAACAACCAAATAATTCAAATAGACTCAGCAGCAGCTCTCAATAATTATTTTAGATATCAACTATTTTTCGACCAATGAAAATGTATCTAAAATCCAATGCTTGTGGGGAGCCTACCTATTTCGCTTATAAACAAATCGACAGACAGTTTCAAGTCAGTCACGGCTTTAGCTGCCTGAGCGGCCAACTCACACACACACACGCGCATTCACTTGTGCGCGCCAAGCATATTCACAGACATTTCAACCAGAGGCAAGTAAGTAAATGACTCACACACATATATATGTTTTCATACACTCACTCACATATACATATTCTTGCATATACACACACATACATGGCAACTTAAGAACTTTAATTCAATTGACTCTTTTGTTCCAATCAACTGATAAACACTTTCTTGATGCAAGACACATTCACAATCATTCATTCATTGTTATTTGTTCTATGAATAAATATTATATATGTTACAGACACATTCGTTCATTTCGTTGAACCTTGAACAAGGCTGAATGTAAATGATAATTGTAGACAAAGATATATGTTCTGCCATTTTATCCTCTATGATTTGGTGACCCTACACACACGTGTCCCGACAATTTCTTAAGGTGATTCTATAGAATCAAAAGACAAAAAAGTATGTAACCAGATATGGTCGAATGGTAACGGGATGTGCTGGAGTATAAATTATAAATGCATAATTTAAATAACATTATTATTAATTTTTTGCTACATTTACCTTCATCTCAATCTTCTTCTTATCGCTACTAAACTCAGGCCGGTTTCCCTTCTGCAGTGAATAAATAAATTAACAGTGCAGATTGGAATAAATAATAAGTCCCCATTTTATGATATGCTGCCACAAAAATGTTATTCCGGGGTCAAACACCTGTGCGGAAATATAAGTGACCCGCTCACCTTAGGAAATAGGTATATGCGTAGGTGTCCAACAAACAGGATGTGGATGACACCTGCATGACTGCTCTTACCACTGAGCTACAGGAACTAGTGGCAAGCATGAGTCCAAATCAAACCTTTAAACCGCCATCTCAATCTCTTCTGTGCCATGTTTTTTATTAACTGGTAGTTCAGTATCGGTAAACCAATTTATTTATTTTATTAGATGAAGTATTTTAAATCATTACTATTAATTTTTTGCTACTATTTACCTTCATCTTTGTTCCGATCTGTGTTGTTAATTTATTTATTCACTGCCGAGGGGAAACCGGCCTGAGTTTAGTTGCGATAAAAAGCAACTAAATAACATGTTTTAAAAAATGGCAGATACTCACTGACTTGGTAAGATTTATGACAGGATAAAGTTCTTTTTGATCAACTGTCACCAAATGAAGATGAAGCTGACCAGCCTAAAAAGAAAATACAAATTTTAAAAAGTGCATAACAAAGGAAAGAAAAAACAATAAAAGATTTCATTATAAATCAGAATATATGTCAGTTTCTAACTAAATATATTGGAAACGTTGAGCATTCCCAGACCTAAAAATAACCTTGCGTGAGATTTTCAGTATGACTGCAAAGTTTGACTTTAATTTTGAAAGGGCAAACAGGGTTAAAGCAGGTTTGCAGGATCTTTTGAGTCTCTCATTCTCCAAATATATTGCCAGTGCTGCGACTAAGGCGAACAGGGTGCCAGGACTGATTAAGCATACCTTTTCATATATAGACAATGACTCGTTCCTTATATATGACTTATGTCCGTTCACACTTCGAGTACAGTGCACAAGCCTGGTCGCCGTACTTGGAGAGAGATAAAAATCTTTTAGAAAAAGTCCAGAGACGAGCAACTAAGTTAGTACCGGAATTAAAAAGTATGAGTTATGGCTAAAAGGATAAAAGTGTTAGGGTTAACATCGTCAGAAAATAGGAGGGTTCGTGGAAACTTAACAAAAATGTTTAAGATTATCCATGGTTTAGAAGTAGTAAACCTGGATGTATTCTTTACTAGAAGGGGGTAAAAGGGACTGAGAGGCCACACCTATATGGTAGAAGCAAATAGAAGTAGATTGAATATCAGAAGATTCTATTTTAGCAATAGAGTGGTGGGACTTTGGAATAGATTACCAGAATATATAGTGTTAACAACAGATACAAATGATTTTAAGAAGAATTATGATTTTTATTACACCACTGCAAAGGTTTAAGGCCCTAGATATTGTGTAAATATGATTGTTATGATGTGTGCTTGTATATACAAATTGTATACATTTTTTTCACACTAAAATAAATGTTTAAAATGTGAAAAATCAGGAATGTTTTAAAAACATTAATCTGCAGTATTTAAAAAAAATGTTTTAAGAATCAGAACATAAACTTTTGGGTTAAATTCAAGAAAAATAAAAGTATGGGATGAAATAAAATCATTACTAGATCAGAAGGTAGTAAGGCAACTTGCAACAGTAGAGCCAGTATTTTGGTATGACGCATTACACAGCCTATAGGTATAAATGAGTATATTAACTCTTAAATTCATAAACTGTTTGATACCGCTCATAATTGACAATGGAACTCTTCTGTGAATAGAATTTAAAAAATAATAGGATAGAAAAAAAAAAGTAACTTTAGCTAGTATTTCCCTTGATATTGAAATCCAATTTCTTTGTATATGAATTTAAGAGTTAATATATGTACCTTAAGTAAATCCAAATCTGCTTGTGTGATATTTGTTCCTCGATTGTAAGTTGCAACGATCTCTGAACTATTTGACTGGGTAACGGGAACTTGAAAAATCATGGAATGTTGATTTGAGGTGTTGTTCCCTTCATTACAGATGCCCAACGTTTCTATGGTCCTGCAATAAAGAAGGAAAGAACAAAAAGATAAGCAATTCAAAATATGACCAATAGCACTGCAAAACATTTTTTTTTGTTCCTGGCTAGTGAGTATTATTTTCTATTTGATTATGTCTAAAAAGTATAGAAGATGTCAATTATTCCCTTCAAACTTTGCTTTTGTGACCAGGACAGTGATAATTTGAAATCTACTTAATTGGACATCAGGTGAATTTGCACATATTTTTCATATAAAGTAAGAAAAACAATTACATATGAATATCTCTGTCCTGGTCACAAAAGCAATGTTTGAAGTGAATAATAGCCATTTGAAAAGTCTTGACTCCAAAAAGAGTTATGATACACTAGTCCATGACCAGAAAGAGGAGAACAGAAAGTTGAGTAGTTTAATAAGAGGGTAGAAAGAGAGAAAATAAAATAAACTTGTATCTCCTCTCCCTTCCTACCCTAGAGTAGAAAGGGTGAGGAGAGAAAAATCAGTTAGGTAGTTTAATAAGATGTGAGGGGAGAGGGACTGATTGCTGCTACTGATACTATAAGTGTGACAGACGCGGTTGAAAACGAATGAAAATAAAACAAGGGAGAGAACTTTAAATTTACAAATATTGAGTTACTTCCTGTAAAATTCAAATCTACTCTTTTTTAACCTCTTTTCCTGCAGAATAGTAAACATATATCTCAATCAAAAACAAATTTTCCCAAAAATTTAATCACTTTTTCTGTAGACCATTGTAGTATAACGCTGGTTGTACTTCTTCTTCATGCAGAGAGAGAAAGAGATGATGATGATGATTATGATGATGACAACGTCTTTTTCCGGGTCTGTTGACAGGAGCTGAACTTTCTGTGGAGGGAAATTAATTTCCGAGAAAAGGGTCTCCCACGTGGGCTGAGAGAAAAGACGACAAAATTCAAGGATCTTCAATTGGAAATCTGTGATTTTATTTCCGTCGATATAGATTCTTTTCTGGGCCGGTTCGCAGGTCACTTCAAGGTATGGAATTCTGTTTCATTTAGTTTTCTAAATGAGTTGGTCATTTTTCTGAATTACTACTAGACTGTCGCTGCCAGATTCAAATCTAAAACTGCTAACTGCTTCTAACTTGCTCTCTCCTCCCTCACTTCTGACAGGCAGGGGGCCTCTCTGTGTGACCTGTTGCTCACCGCTTCAGATCTCAACTCCCTCCTATTTTCAAATCTGGGCTACCGGTAATACGATCTGTCCAGTTTGTCACGTACGCAGTTTAACACACATCCCTAGCCCCGATAATACAATATGGGATTTTGATCACGTACACCAAACGCACAAACACAGAGTGCATTTTGTTATACCATTCCACATAATTTCATTGAAATTCATTGAGAACTTTTGGAGATATTGTGTGGACAGCCACGAGTGAATACATATACCTCTTCAAAACTTAGAGAGTGTTAAAAGAAATGATCTTACCCTTTAGCTAATGCTGCTGACTGGAAATAAAATGTTTGCTGAGTAACATCATGTCGAATAGTGATTGGGTCTAGGTCCTCAACATTTACCTGCAACACAAAAGGTTTCAATTAAATAAATGAATATATAGACTGAGTGATCATAATTTTGACATTTTCCATCACTAGAAAGGAATAGTGAAACTTTATTATTATTGGATGAAGTATTGTAATACACTACTTTTATTAAATTTGACTAGTTTTTACCTTCATCCAAATTTTAGTTGTTTTTATACAACATATTAATTTGGGCCACTCTTTCTAGAAAGAAAAAGAAAACACCATCCAAAGAAGTACCAAATACGATTAAAACAAGTTGCCGATTGATAGTGAAGTGAATAAAAACACATGAGTCGTAACTTTTATTGTTTTATTATGGTCAATTTAGCAGTTGTGATGGCCTTTGAATAATAGCCCTGGGCTATTATTTGGTCCATTTTTTCCCACCTAAATTTGGCTGTTTTTCCATTTTACTGCCCTGGGCAATGTTACAGTAGATCCCAGTAATATTTTTTAAAACAAATGTTTTATTACTTTTTTTCAGAATTATAGATTCTAAAATTGTGTCTTAAATGATTTAGTTCTTGGATTTCTGCTGATATCAATAAAATAAAAAAGTAAAGAGAAATGTTTCACTATTTTTCCAGTGATGAGAATTGTAAAAGTTAATTATTAAAATGAATATGTGAAATAATTTAAAAATGTTATTACCATTAAATGACTATAAAGAAAAGAAAATTGATATCAGTTGATTGAAAATTTCAAAGCCTTCAAACATAAATACATGGAACAACACTGAAGTGACTTCTCCAGGGTTCAAGCTGGGGTGAAGTGTATGGGGATCCTAGGATGCCCAGTCGACAGCATCCCTCTTTCAGCCTCACTGATGTAGTCCAAATGAAGGCAGAGTAATATTGTTATATGCTGCTATGAAAGGGTCATTACCCAGGTCAACACCTGTGTGGAAAAGGAGGTGACCCGGTCACCTTAGCATATACATAGGTGTCCAAAAAAACAGGATGCGGAAACTGGAAATGACACAAGCGTGGGCATTCGGAATCCATAAAGCTCAGAGCCAAGATGAGGGAGCACAGAGCAGACCCGAACTGAAAAATAGAAAAGTTCAGAGGACCAAGGCAGACTGCCTAGTGTGAGAAAGGCACAAGGCACCCACTCTTCAGTATCTGAGTCCTTTCTTTCTGTCCAAGCTCAGCATTTCCTCCCGCAGATGAACAACCCACGACGAGACGACCCATGGCGGCAGAACAGTGTAAAGGGCTATACAACAATATGTTTGGCATCAGCTTAGCTGCAGAGGCTGGTGGAAGGACATCAAAGTTGGCATCCAACCATCTTAAAGGCGCTCCACTCCCTGGTTTGGAATTACATTGTCTGTGCCATTAACCGCTACACTACTTCAACCTCCTTGGACATAAAAGTTGATGAAAAATACCCTGAGATTTGGGTCTACAAACTTTCCGCTATTGTTCTTACCTGATAAGTTTCAACAGGTGCATACGGCCATTTGCCATACAGATTATTAGCATACCGCTCACAGCTGGACAGGTTCCTGGTTCCAGGTTCTGTTGCTCTAGACAAAAACAAACAAAATGAATATTGAAGAAGTGTGCAACACACTTATTACCACTGATAATAATTCCATAATAAGAACAATTCCAGCATAAAGAAGTATTAGGTTGTTACATATGAAATGTTGTTTTTTGAATAGTAAGATGAAGGATGGTATATACTCAAAATGAGCCAAGAACTTTCCATTATATAAAAGATCATAGAGAACATATGGGTGCATATTAAGGCCAAACTGGTTGGGAAAAAATTTGGGAACACTGACAAGCTGTGGAAAGCAGTCAGAGATGAATAGAACATTGTCGCAGCACATTGTAAACAACTATTGAACAGCTTGACCAAACGGCTCAGTTTTCTGAAGAAAAACAAAGGAAAAGCTATCCCATACTAAAATAAACTCTGTTGTATAACATAGTTGAATATTTCACCTATAATTGTTAGAATGAAACAGTAATTGCAAAAGATTTGAAAAGCTTGGCTAATTTGTTTTTCCTGGAAGTGTAAACAACAGAAAATGGTAAATACTTAATCAAAATATGATCCATTCAAAGCAATAACCTAATTCCGATCCTCTAGTGGTCACAAATTCAGTAAAAGCACGAATTATGGCTTCCCTATTACTGGACCTTTTATTATAGCTACAAATTTCAAAATGCTTGAAAAGATGAGAATCTGTATGAGAAATGTCAGGTGAATATGGAGGATGCTGCAAGACTTCAATATCCCAATTCTCTAAATTTAGACATAGTCAGCTGAGAGGTGTCATAGAGCATTTCATGTAGGTCCCATTTTTTGACTTTTTATCTTTTTCTATTGCCTTGAGATAACATGATATGGTCACTGTTGATATATCTGGAACATCATTAGTGTCTACTGGAGTGTCAGCTGGTGGTGCTTTTATTTTCGAAGCATACAGGCTTGCATAATACTCTTCAGTTATTCTTATCATCTTGTCTTTTTACTGTTTGTGCCTTTTAATGCAAGCATCTGCTGTTCACCATGTGAGCCACAGTTCGAGCTTGTATCAAACTTTCACATTTTATGACATTCTCTTCCTTTTCGCTTCCCTCATTCTTTTGTTGATCTGTTTGTTTAGTTCTGCTCTTTCAATTACGTCTCTTTTAGTTTTTATTTCCATATCAGTTGATAATATTCAATAACTGGCAAAACGGTTGGTTCTGGAATGTAATATTTAACTCTTAGATTCATAGACTGCTTGTGACTGCTGTGGAACTCTTCGATGAATAGGATGGAAAAAATTTTAAAAATTACCAAAAACTGTAAGGGGGAGTAATTTTAATCAGAAGTTACTCCCATTGCATTACTTGAAATTTGCTAAAATGAATTTAAGAGTTAAGAGAAAAATAAGAAGTAACTAAGGACTTACTTTATTCGCACATTGGCTACACTGCAGTAGGCTGTACAAAGACTATCATCTAGACTGCATGTATCTCCTACAGAAAGAAGAAAATATTTCTATCATTGGAAGGAAAAAAAACTATGCATTTATATCAGTAATATTGAGTTAAATCTTGAGTTGCCTTCTTTAGACCCTGTTAGAAACCATCAACCAAAGCTATCAACATAGGTTTCTTCAGTTTTAAGTTGGTCTAGTTGGCTGGCTATGTATGTATCATGTTGTAAAGATGCAAGTCATATGTATGTCGTAAGCACAAACTGTCCAACCTTGATTGCAAATGGCTGCCTGCTTATATGGGCAAGAGCGACAGGGCCCAAAACTCTTTCCAGCATTCAACATTGTTTTCACATGTAAGCTTGGTTTTCGGCTGGGTTACTATAATGTTTATACATATGCATGTTATGTTAAATCAATAAACATGCCGAAGCAAGCACCCAGCAGCCCCCATTCCGTTTCTGGTCCCAGAAAGCACGGACCTGAAGTAGGAATGGGGAATGCTCAGTCCAGCACAGGCATAGACCCGATCAACATGTGTCTTTCATTACATCCTTTCTTAACACGCTTAAACACGATTACGAATCAAACACATTCTAATCTCACACAGCTACCACAGAAAGAACAACAAAGGCAGATAAACACAACAAGAACGTTACAGTTACGTTCTTGTAGTTTTGTCAATGGATGACCAAGGTATTGTTGGTTCTGTTATCACAGCTGGGACCATAATCTTCTGATGTTTTTGATTGAACATAGTGTCACATGATAGTCAGCAAAATGTTGGAGTAACTGTTGATTTTGCTTCAAGAATCTTACACATGTGTACAGGCCACACCAATGGAGGTAAAGGGCTGAAAAATTAAACATTTACTCTTATTATGTCTAGAAAAATTCCCCCCTAAATAGTTTTGCAATGTAAGTTTATGCCAAATTGGTCCCTCAGTTTGTGTCCTGCTGCATTCACGTTTATTCTTTTGTTGAAAATTCAGACTTTTTTGTGATTCTAAAAGGGCGAGAGAAGTAACTTATTCATTGATCACCCCTTTTTAAAAGATTTTAATTGGTCACCCCCAATACAGCATGCTGTCAAAGGAAGTGGGTCACGTGACGGTTTCTATTGGGTGACTGACTAGACCTGTTTCTATACAAATGGAGAAACTGAAGGTAACTAGCATTCCAAGGGAAATTATGAATCACTGCCACACATATATGCTGTGTTGAGGGTGATCAGTTAAAAAGTTGGGCTGTGATCACTAAGAAATGTCTGAATTTTCAAACAGACTAGTGACCAATTTAGCATAAGCTTTCATTGAAAATTGAAACCCCCCCCCCACTAAAACCCTATTTTGGAGGGGAATTTTCAAAAGCATTTTCCCTACTTCCCTAGGGAAGTGTGTGTAGAAAATGTAAAGTGTAAATATTTGTGCCTAAATATGAACGTGAGAGTAGAGAAGCCAGCAAAGTGTAGGATTAAAAGACTCCTGCCTACCATGAAAACTTTGTTAGCTCAATTGGTAGAACCTGCGTATAAGGTTGTTTCCAGGGTGGACGAGGGTTTGATCCCCGTACAGAGCTCTCTCTTTATTCACATTTACGATTTAGGCTGCTTGTTTAGCAGTTGTTCACACCGGTGCCGGGCAAATATAGGTTCTCAACTAATAAATGTCTTTATAATTATCATAGATACATATAAATGTGTGAACACGTGATGAATAACCTAAACCTTTGGTAGCAGTGATTAATTATTGCCTTATCTCCATACAAAGGATCAATCAATGCATTACCTACCTGTAGCTGTATCTGTATTGACAAAAGTAACCTGAAGGTAGCAGCTGTTGCAGTCAATGTCAGGGATCTTGACAGTTATGTAGTAAGTGCTTCCTCGACATTCACCAATGATCCCACCATCTGTCTGAAAACAACAAATAACAATTGTCACACAGTTTAGAAAAGTGGAAAAAATATTAAAATCCTAAAAATAGTTGATATATTTATACATCAAAATAAATGAACAGAGAGAGAGAAAATCTCTGGTGTATATTTTTTCTTTAAAAAAAATATTAAACAAACAAGAATGAATGGAGACTTGCATTCCAAGAGAAATTATGAATCAATGCTTCTTTTTACCTTGTAAATTAAACATTGGTGGTGGGCAATGATCACTAAAAAGCCAAATTTTCAAAAAAACAAGTGAGAATGCTGCTGGACACAAACTAAGGGATCAATTTGGCATAAACTTACATTGTAAATTGAATCCCCACTAAAAACCTATTTTGGGGGGAATTTAAAAAAAAACAAAAAAATTATTAATCTATTTTTATTTTATTAATCGTTGAGGGGAGTGTGTGTGCAAAATTTCAAGTTTCTACTATTAACAGTTTGGGCTGGGCAAAGTCCGGATAGATAGATACATATCAGAACACATGAATAACCTAAACCCAGCAACAGTGCTTAAATGGTCTGCTGTGGGTAGCAGTGATTAATATACAGAGGAAAACATTTATTATAATCATGGATGATGTTATCCAAGTGGTTATTGTTATCAGAACCAGTCGGTCCCAAACACTTTATTTAAAATAGATTAAAAATTTTAAAAAGCTAAAAATAAATTTCATATTAATAATGTAAAGTTGTTTATAACAATGAATCATTCCAATTTATAACAATGAATCATTCTAATTTATAACAATGAATCATTCCAATTTTTATATCCTTTGCTTAATGTTATCCCAAATTCAGAGCTGTTTTTATTTTCTTATTTAAGTTAACAATATATGTCCAAGAAAATGGTAAGTACTCACTTTGCAATAAGTTCCTATGGTGGATGCTTCATTGTTGTGAGGAATTTGGTCAAGTAAAATACAGTAGGTGCTGTTGTTTCCATATTGATGTAAGGAAATACGGAATGGTGAGTCTGCAATGAAATAAACAAAAGAAAATAAGTTTATGCTTAACAAATGGCTGAATCCAATATTTACACTGGAAACACTGACAGTTGGTTTTTGACAACAAAATAGAATCCAATGTTCCAGCATACAGTGAAAAATTGGCAATAAAATACTAAGTAAAGTCATATATCAACTTACACCTGGCTGACTTACGTCCAATCGCATATAAGTCTCCATTAGAGCTTAAAACCCATTAACTGCGGATGGCAGGAATTTCAGTCATTGTAGTTGTATAACTCAATACAAATGACAAAAATTTAGGATGATATTCCCATCAAGCACCCCAAAGATAAACAAAGTCTGCGTGTTGATATCGAAGAAAAATACTAGCCTGAACTGGTGTCGCTAGTCTGTCTCTGAAATGTTCGAAGTTACTTACATTCGATAACAAATCGGTTTATAGTTTTTTTTTAAACTAACAAACTTTCGAAGTTATTAAGATACTTTCTACTGAAAAAATTAAAAAACTATTTTTTGTGCTTAAGTATCTGTTTGTGCTTTCAATCCAACTATTCTTTTGTTGTTTTTTAAAACTCACAAACTTTCGAAGTCTGTCTCTGAAATGTTCAAAGTTACTTACATTCGATAAAAAATAACTTTGAAAGTTTGTTAGTTGAAAAAAAACAAACCTATAAACAACCTATTGTTTATTGAATGTAACTTCAAACATTTCAGAGACAGGCTAGTATTTTCTTCAATATCAACACATGGACTTTGTTTATCTTGGTAACACTGCGTACGTTTCAGTGACATCACCAGTGTCATGGAAAAATCCATCCTTTTCGAGTTGCAAAACTTTGGGGTGCTGGATGGGAATATCATCCAAAATTTATTATTAGCTGGATAGAGAGAATGCAGTGTATACATCATGTTTGTTTCAAGTTCTCCAGACAGGGAATGCGACAAAGAGAAAGTAAAAGAGAAGACACCTTGCTGGGATGAGTTAATAACTTAGTGAATTAAATGTAATGGATGACATTTGTCCCTTTCTTTTCGGAAAGGCAAGGAAGATGTATGTAAATATAGAGGTTTAGGTAAATATATAGGTGCCATGGTATTTTATGTTGTGCAGTGTGTATATTTAACTTCACCCAATAATGATCGACTTACACCCAGATCGAGTTATGTCCATACTACCAGAACGTAAGTCAATGCATGGCTGTATATTTCCTGTCCAATCAAATGTGTTGCTAGGAACTAATTTCTAAACTTTCTCTGGGCCTACCTGAAACCTATTTTAATGAACACGTACATGAAGAAAACAGTAGTCTTTTTAGTCAGATATGAAGAATTCCACATTACAACACTACATTAGAAAAATCATTTTGCAGGCTAAGATCAAAATATAGTATCTGTTCTT
>VCCN01002452.1:5032842-5043867 GCA_006491835.1 Architeuthis dux
GCCTTTTCCAAAGTAAACGCAAACCGTCTCAGCCAGAGATCGAACTCGGTTCATTGATTCCTTTTTCCCTGCTGCTAACCATTAGGCCACCCGCACCTCCAGTTTTCTTTATTTGGAGCAGATCGTGGTGAAATGAACTTACAATCACTGGGTTTCACGACCAGCCTCGCCAACCACTGCACTTCGGTTGGATTTCATTAGAAACCGTCAACCAAAACTGTCGCCAAAACTGTCAACATAGGTTTCTTCAGTTTGTCTGGCTGGCTGTCTGGCTGTCTATGTATGTATCTCGCGTACAGGCCGCACCAACGGAGTCAGAGGGCTGAGCATCTCAACATCTACTCATTATCATATCTAAAAAAAAAATTTTTTTTGTTTGTTTTTTAAAATTCCCGCTCCCCCAAATAGGATTTTAGTGGAGATTCAATTTGCAATGTAAATTCATGCTAAATCCCGTGTATTGTGTCCGGCTGCATTCCCGCTTGTTTGTTTTGAAAAATGTTCGTTTTTGAGAAAATAAATGAAAACCTAAAATAGAAAAAGAACTTGTAGGTCTTTTTGGTAAATAAAAAGTTGGATATACAGTTGAAATTGATATTAAAAAACTGATTTTCATTTTTGACAGTGTTTCTCCACACGCACCCACGTAAATAAGTAAACAGTCTCCCATTTGTTCCGTATTTTATGGTTTACGCTTTATGTACAGCGTCTATACTAGTTACCTCCCTTTTCTTTCAAAACCTTTGCAAAACTAATCCAAACAATTACCCAATTTTTATGTTTTCCTTTATTTTCTCAAAAATGAACATTTTTCAAAACAAACAAGCGGGATGCTGCCCTCGTCCATTGTCGTAGATTGACTTGAAAAAACAGCCGGCCGTAGGGCAGTTTTTCAGCTAGTAACTATTAGCAACGAAATGGCTGCTGTGAAGTCCTCAGCTCCATTAACGACATTGTCTCAGTGCGATGCCAATTTCCCTCCCAACACCTGACAGAAGAACGTTAATAATCGCAATTAGGATATCGGATAATTGTGAACGGCTCTGTGGCGCAACGGTATCGCGTCTGACTCCAGATCAGAAGGTTGCGTGTTCAAATCACGTCGGGGTCAATTTCAATTTTTATCGGTAATTCGGACAGAGTATGGAACTAGTTCTCGGAATGTATGCTTAGCAGGGTTCTGGCGAAGCTTCGACGGGCCCAATGGATTATAATAATTTGCTGTTAAAGTTTGAATGTTAACAAACACCAGGAATTGAGTTTCTAGTCGGTGAGGAAAAGAAAATTCAACCTAATTCTTTTTTTTCATTTTTAGGCTTCCGTACTCTAAAATGTTCGACGATAGCTTTTAGCGAGGACTAACGAAAAGTCCCCCAGTGTTTGATTGTTTTGGTTGTTACCTTTCAACGAAAGCATTTACAACGCAGCTCGGTAACGTGCATTTATCAAGCGCCAAGCGAGTGGTAAAAACTCTTAAGTTACGTCACTCGGTTTTTTTTTCTATTAACAGGTCCAAAAAGGACCTGTTAACTTCCAGGGTGTAATCTTTGACCGATTCTCACCAAATTATGACAGGACGCGTATTTTTAGTACATTTCGAAACAGTGGCCTACCTAGGGTTGGTGTCACCCGGAGCGGTAACTCACCCCACTGAACTTGCTCTCTTCCAGGGATATCTAGAATTTTGGTGATCGTTTTGTACTACAGGTATACGTACCCCAGGAGATACGAAAAATGTACTTTTCGTATAAAATCTGAGGGGAATCTTTTTTAATGTACGCTCTTTTCCCTTTTTTCCCCAATACATACATCAAAAGATACCCGAATATATTCACCCATAATTTCAGAACTATTACTCCTAGATCCTTAATTTTATGTTGCGTTTCATTGCACTACGTAAATTGTCTCACTAACACTAAATATGTTAAAAATAAAAAAGCTTCTTCGTTAATACAGCGTATAGTATTAAAAGTTATAATCTTATATAGAAAAGCTTTTTGCGTACCTCAAAAGATACAAAGACAGCACCTTTTTTGGTCCCAATATTAAAAATGAATGTATGGAAGCCAATTTTTAAGTTAAATTATAATGTCGTTATGTTTGTTATAACTACTTAGTCCAGTAAAATTAGAGTTGGACTCGGATGTAAATACACCATTATCGCATTTTGCATACAAAGTTGCACCATTTTATGTAGAATAAGAGAAAAAAACCCAAGACTTGAATGTTTGGGGAAAATCTTTTACGCACATTCAAAATTGTAGTATTTTTAGTGTTTTCAGTCAGTTTGGGCTATTCAGTCAGAAATACAACATCGACAATAATGATACAAATATTGCCACTGAACTACTTTAATATTGAACTGCCAGGCATGTTTTTAGTAATTTATTTTTCCTGTAGAATTTTGAGCAAAATAGTGTCAGCCCAGAAAAAAGTAAATAGATTGACATGCTATATTGTCGGAAAGAGAATTTCACCCGTGTAATATTGGGGGCTAGGCGGCCAACGGAAGGAGAACAAATGCAATCTTACCTTTTTAGGCTTTTTAAATATTGGCCCTAGATATTGTGTCATGATGTGAGCTTGTATTAACAATTTGTATACTTTTTTCACACTAAAATAAATGTTAATAAATGGAATTGGAAAAGTAACTCAAATAAGACGAATAAGAGAAATAAAAAAGGATAAAATAAAGAAATACATTTTTCGAAAAAAAACTGAAGAATTAGAATCGACTGCGTCATTTTTGAGCGATCCTCACCAAGTTCAGACAGGACGCGTATTTTCAACTACTTTTTAAAAATTCCTCGCAAAATAGGGTTTTAGTGGTGGTTCAATTTACAATGTAAGTTTGTGCTAAATTGATCCCTTAGTTTGTGTCCGACAGCGTTTTCTTAGTGATCACCACCAAAAGGTTAGAGAAGTAGCTTATTCATTGATCACCCCTTTCTTTTACAAAAAAGAAAAAAAATGGGTAATCGTTTGGATTAGGTTCGTAAAGATTTTGAAAGAAAAAGGAGGTAACTAGTATATACGCTATTAAAGAAAAATTATTTAATCATTTTGTATATCAATTTCAACTGTATATCCAACTTTTACCAAAAAGACCTACAAGTTATTACTGTGTTTTTTCTATTTTATGATTTTATTTATTTTCTCAAAAACGAAAAATTTGCCGATAGGGTTAGAGTTAGGGTTAAGATTTAGCGTTAAAGTTAGGGTCCGGATTATGATTTAGGGTTAGTCGGCATGTTTGGAGTTCAGTAGGTTTGGGGTTAGTGTTTCTATTTTTTTCCAATTATTTATCGGTGTTATTTAGTCTTCTTATTTTGTTTTATCTCCTCTGTACTTAGAGTGAGATGGTGGAAAGTATGTGCCGACTATAGAATTATAGTTACATTGTAAATAGAATCCCTCTCGTAAAACCTGAAAAAAACATTTCTTTCTAAACACTGAGACATTTCTGGATGGTTGTAGGGTCTAATGGATTAAAAGCACCTAAGATTGAAAGAAAAGAAATGTTTCTTCTAAGAGAATTCGCAACTCCTGACACGTAAATCTTTAGCGAAAAGAATATCTAAGTAAATTCCAATTTCCAGACTATTTTGTCGACGTCATTTCCGATGAGAGAAAAGATAGAAGGAAAGATAGAACGATAGTTGATAGGAAAGCGAATCATTTTTATGAGAAAGGAAAAAGAGAGGCGAATTTGTTGAAATAAAGAGAGAGAGAAGAATATATATATAAGAGATGTGCCAAAAAGAAGGAGGAAATGGGAGAGAGACGGAGAGAAAAAGAAGAATGAGAGAGATAAGAAATATGCATTGGTTGATTGAAAAGTGGGGAAGAGAAAAGAGAAGGAGGAGGATATGAGGATAAAAAACGTCTTCAGATTATTTCAAAAATCCTGAAGATTGATTAAAGAGAATGGGAAGAAAGAGAAATTAGGGCAATTATGGACCCCCCCACACACACACCAAACATACACACACCTTTACACACACACACGCACACACACCAACACCCCCTCCAACACCTTCACACATACACACACACACACACACTGCCACGCACACAAAACATACACATACCTTCACACACACCCATGTACACACACTAACCACGCACACACCTTCACACACGCTCCTTCACACACACACAAACACCCCTCCAACACACACATCTTCACGCACACACACGCACACCAAACATACACACACCTTCACACACACATCAACTCACACACATACACACACCAACGCAAACACACCCACCCACCAACACGCACATATCAACACGCGCACACACACAAGAGACACACCAACATACCCCCCCCCCCCAACAAAAAAAAACACACATACATACACCAAAACACACTCAAACAGAGAGAGAGAGAGAGAGAGAGAGAGAGAGAGAGGGGGAGGAAGGGAGGGGGACAGTGATTCTAATCGCGATCGTGTGCCTTTGATTTCTGTATCGTCTGCAAACATAAATCCAATCGTTCCCCACTCACTTTCATGTTAATTCAATAATGACCCAATTTTCATCCAAGCTTTACGGCCCTTTTTTTGAGAAGCCAATTAATCCTTAATCAGTGATCAACAATTGAAACCGATTTTTTTCTTGAGCCGCTCTTTTGATCCTTTTCATCAGATTAATTAACGCAAGCTTTGTTGTGCCTTTGTTTTGACCAATCTCCCTTGATCCACTCTTCATTTGTTTTGCTACGGGTTTTTATTTTATGTCCAATGGCATCATATCTATTCAGAGAACAACAGCAAAGGAATGTTAGATACCGTCAACCAAAACTGTCAACATTCAACATAGATTTCTTCAGTTTTTATGTAGGTCTGGCTGGCTGGCTATTTATCTATGTGTATGTATGTGTCGCGTGTACAGATAGCACATATGGAGCTAGAGGGCTAAACATTTTTTTGTTTTTAATGAGGGGTTCAATTTACAAAGTTTATGCTAAATTGGTCCATTAGTTCACACTTGTTTTTTTGTTTAAAATTCGAACTTTTTAGTGATCACTTCCCAAACAGAAGGCGAGAGAAGTAACATTGATCACAGCTTTTTCCAATTCTTTAATTGATCACCCCCAACGTGGCCTGCTGCTTAAAGACATTGGCCACGTGACGGTTTCTATTGAGTGACTAACCAGACATGTTTTTCAAAGTTCTTAAGCTTCACTGACTTTATTAAATTCACAAAGTCTCTTTGAATTGATGTTTATACCAGAGGGTATCGCAGATTTTATAAGTAATCACCTGGAATATATAGTTTAACTCTGCCAACGAAGTTGTAAGAGGTATACGTATTCACTAATGTTTGTCCACAATATCTCCAAAAGTTCTCAATGAATTCTTTTGGAAGTTTCGGCTGTCGGCTAAGAATTGATTGACTTTTGGGGAGGATCCAGGAATTTGTTTTTGATTGAGAGATAGTTTTTCAGATATTCAGATAATAGTCCAAAATATGGAAAATCAAAATTTACAGTTACCTCCCCTGCATCTTAGCTATATATGAACTGATTTTCATTCAGTGTTTAGTTAGTGTATGGCGTTTGCAGAGGTATGTGCTCTCTGGTGCTTTCTGGTCACAAAGGTCATCGGGCTGGCATCGTAGATAGAACCTTTTATCACATCGTCAGTTGACAATGTGGATATCCAAGATTTTACAAGTATTTTCTACTGCGAGAAACTTAATGGTTTGGTTTGGTTTTCCTCCTATCTGTTCCTTTTTCTTTTAATCTCAGACCATATTTGGATGGCAAACCGATGTGTTCATGTGAATATCACTTTGTGGTCAAAATTTCGATCAAGAGGACCTTAAGACCTTGCACCGAAGGCAATCGGTCAGGCACTTGGGGCCCTCGAGAGAAAAAGTGGGTAACACATTAATGTGGATTATCAAACTACAATTGAATGAGTCTCTGTCTGTATGTGTGTGTATGCACCGCGATTACTCGACAACTTGCCATTGTACGAAGTTGACATTCGACAGATATATTAGTCAGCACACAAGGCAGTGCAGTGTCGAGAAATCTAATAAAAATAAATAAAAACATTATAGATTATAGGTCTTTCTTCATAGTTCCTATAAATTATCTCCCTTGACTTCTGTTTTTTAGAATTGTTTAGAGTGGGTTTTCAGCTAATATATTTCATACAGTAGCAGAAGAGACATTCACAGAATCATAATAACTCTCCTTTTCCGTGTCCTTCTACGCAATGTCTGTGGAAAGACTATGTCAGTATGACTGGCAATGGGCTTGAGTGAGGAGATATAAAAATATCTCCCGATGACAACTTTAAACAGTGTTGTTCAGTTATGTAAAGAAAGAAATCGAGTGAAATATTGAGCAATACTTTGGTGAGACTGAGTTTGTTTTTAACTTAAACAATTGAAAATTCCGTCTGAAATCCTGTAGGATAAAGAGATCAGATTTTTAAACCATAAATAATTCATCTTCCTCATGTTAATTGGGATATTTGATTATTTGCCATCACGTAAAGTAAAGCGACCATAGTTTCGTATACGAATTCAATCAATTATTCCTTGGCCAACCATTCCACAAAACGTCATTGGAATTCATTTAGAGCTTTTGGAGATATTTTGTGGACAAACAAATAAACAGACAAACATGGTGAATTGGCAAAGGTAAACATATCAAACCAGGATATTCTTTGACTTATCTACCATATATACTCGTGTATAGGTCGAGTTTTAGGCAAACATTGGGGGTAGATCGATACATGAGTAATAGTTTTGTAAGGTTGAAATTCAAACATAAATGGAAGGACTCGAAACAACCCGTGGCTTAAAAAAAGCACACCATGAATTACTGATTTTGTGACCATAAGTCAAGGGTCGACCTATACACGAGGTAGACTTATACACGGGTATACACGGTGATTTAATAATGGCAGTCAACATTTTCGCCTTTTTGTGTGCATAGCATTGGTGTTGGATAGTTGAATGGAAACTACTCTCACCGGTACCGTGATATCAGCTACTGCCACTATTTTTCGGCTTAAGGCAAAGGTGTATAAACGGTTGGCAGTTGATTGTCGTCAGTGCTCGATTAGGAGAGTCAAGTCGAAATTGTCATAGTGGGAGACAGGAGTTACGGTTCAAATAACCAGAAGTTTCTTTGTTAAAGTATATCTAACTATAATTGAAGAAATAAATCGACAACTCGCCATTGTACCAAGTTGATATGTATTAGTCAGCACACCAGGATTGTAGTGTCGAGTTTGAAGTTGTATGAATGAGCGGTTCTCGAGAAATCTAATAAAAACAAATTACAGATCTTTTATCTCAGATTATAGATCTAAATTGCCAATCCACGACGAGAACAGTCCATAATAAGATTAGCGATTAAAAAGAACAAAATGGTCGCATATATAACAGTTGGATACTTTCAAGTCATTCTGAACTTTAGGTTTGGTTACTAACGAGATACTACTCGGAATAGCATTACCAAAACAAATATCTAGCACAGTCAGAACTAGAAGGCGCCCAGAGAGCGCATACTTCTGCCAACGATGTACACTAAGTAAAAACTGAATGAAAATGAAAAATCAAAACACAAGGGAGAGAACTTTGAATGTACAAATACTGAGTTACTTTCCTAAAAGATTACATCTATTTATTAATAGCAGAATAATAAAAATATTTCTCAATCGAAAACAAATCCCTGGCTCCTCCCCAAAATTGAATGAATCTCCCATAGCACATGGTTCACCTTTCCACAAAATTTCATAGAAATTCATTGAGAATTCACAGACATGAGTGAATACACACACCTCCTTCAACTTCATTGGCAGAGGTAATGACATAGAAATTATATTTGACAAGCCTGGCTCCTACTTCTACTTCCTTGCGTAATTATACATTTTGGAGGTGTGTAAGACTTGTCAGTTTAGCGCAGGTGTAACATACCAGGCTAGCGATCACTAGTTCATGAGTTCAAATCACGGTAGGGGAATGGGGATTTTACATATTGGTAAGGATTGTTCTTGTTCTTGTTCTTGTTACATAGGAAAGTAAAGTCAACTTGACTTTGTCCTGGAGTTTGACAACAAATCACCGACAGTGATTTACAATTTACAATGACTGACAATAGCCATATGGGTTATGAGGTAACGATGTAGGCCCATATATAATTGGTCAACTTATTTAGGAACATAATCCAATCAAAGTATCGGGAAGTGGTGATTGAATGATGAAATACCACGATGGAATTACACCTGAATGTTAATAATCAAATATACAGCAGTCACAATGGTCTGATCAGCTCTTTATAAAATAGACCCGTGTTCCCTATGTCTGTACAATAATCACCATTTAAATGTGTTGTATTATTATTACTGAAGGGTCATCAGCAAAGAAGAGGTCAATAATAAGAGAAAGAAACTCGCGTAATTAGTGCGTTTCTTCACCCTATTTCTAGGCCAGGGCTTTGATATCGCTACAACAAAAAAACGGACTTTTCCAATCACTGTAAAATCCACCCTTTAAACAAAAAAAGAAATTACCTGAAGAGGCTTTTAACAGCCGAAACACGTGTTGTAAAAATAAAAAAAATAATACTTAAATCTAATACATTTGCGGACCTTTCTCTTTTTTAAATATATATATATATACATTCGTCAGATATATTAGTTAACACATAAGGCAGTGCAGTGTCGAGTTTGAATGTTTTTGGATCTGCGGTTCTCAAGAAATCCAATAAAAATAAATAAAACATTAAAGATTATAGATCATTCTTCATAGTTTATCTAAATTATCTCCATTGACTCCCGCTCTTTAGAATTATCTAAATTTAGATATAAAATATCTAAATTGGCAACACTGAAGAGAAGTAACCGAAATACTTTGAAGTCCTAGTACGACGGACGGAAACATGTTTTACCTGACAATTATGGCAGGCTGCTTTACACACCATATCCGGTCCCTTCCAAACATGCACCTTTGTATTCTTGAATGTAAGTTTTCTGTTATAGTCATGCTTTGGAGTCTATAATGAAACACTAAAAGACAAAAACAGAGGGAAACTTCCTCGAAATGAATAAGTAAAAGCGTGTTTTTCATCACAACAATATTTTGTTCCCCATTACGAGTACAAAGACTTCGCGCCCTGAAGCTCACACAAACACAGACGTACATCCCCATGGCCCCCCCTCTCTCTCTCTCTCACACACACACACACACACACACACACACACACACACACACACACACACACACACACACACTGCCATTATTTGTCTACATGGCAATTAAACCAAGAAATGTTATTCAAAATTCCGTAACGCACCAATGGCGATACTTCTTGCTGCTTTCTCGGGTAAATTTTATTAGGGAAGATAGCGTTTCTCCATATTCTCTTTTATCTTTTAGTGTTTGAATATTTGCGTGTGTGTTATTAGTTGCACGTATGCGTGTGTGAGTGTTTGTGTGTGTCCGTGTGTGGGTGAGTGTTTGTGTGTTTGTGTATGAGTGTTTGTGTGTGTCTGCGTGTGTGTGCATAGCGTAAAAGAAATGTCAAAACATTTTCTTCCTCTCTACGGCGACAGATTAAATTATCCTTCAAATAAAAGACGGGAGAGTGCTGACAAGAGAGACAACCCCGTCTAATAAAAGCCTCTCTATTCTATTCGTCAATGGCCGACCCTCTTTAAAGGCGAACACTGCATATCTTCCATTAAAGCAACCAGACTGTTGAGGCCATTCTTCAATTCTTCACAATTGAAGCGGGTGAGATGAATATGAACCACGGTCTTTGGTAATAGATAAGATCTCTCTATCTATCTAGATGGAGGGGGCGGGGGCACAGAAATGAAAGGCCACCTCTGGTTTCGGGGGATAATACACCAGTCCCTTTTCTGACAGCGCTTCGTCACTTTAACAAGAAAAATCTTTTCTGGTTTTGGGTTGAGGATAACACGATCCACCGAAAAATAAATAAATAAAAATAAAACAAACAACAAGTGAGGGGGGACAGTTCTCTTCAACAACAACAACAACGACGAGGTTCTTTCACTCTTTCTTTTTGTCAAACTCCAAGACAAACCCAGGGTTTGACTTTACTTTCCTACCGTAACAACAACATCAAACCTCACCAAGATTTTTATGGTTAAAACCGATATGTAAAATCCCCGTTTCCCTACGGTGATTTGAACTCACGACCTAATGATTGCTAGGCTGATGTTTTAGTGACTGAGCTAAACTGACAAGTTTTAGACGTTATGGAAAATCATATTTATTCTATATCCAATACAAAAGTTGCAGTACTCATCTTGAGTCGGAATAGAAGTTGGATTATTTTCTTTCTTTTTTCTATCGCCCCAACTTTTCTCTTTACGTTTTCTTTCACACACACACTCTCTCTCATTCTTTTCTTTTCCATTGACAAATTTTCCTTTACGCATTTCTTTCAATTCAATCTTCGAGTCTCAAAACAGCCGCCCGTAGCGCAAGTTTTCAGCTAGTAATCATTAGCAACAAAATGGCTGCTGTGAAGTCCTCAGATCCATTAACGACATTGTCTCAGTGCGATGGCAATTTCCCCCAACATCTGACAGAAGAACGTTAATAATCGCAATTAGGATATCGGATAAATGTAAGCGGCTCTGTGGCGCAACGGTAGCGCGTCTGACTCCAGATCAGAAGGTTGCGTGTTCAAATCACGTCGGGGTCAATTTCTATTTTTATCGATTATTCAAAGCTTTTACAGTTGGAAAACAAAGATTACTCCATAGTATAGAGTTACCAAAAACAAAAACAATAGAAACAAACAAAAAAGCTGATACTTTGCCGATGTTTCGTCTTTTGTGAAGAAGATTTCAACAGAAAAATCTTAATGATTATTATCAACCAAATTGCCTCTGTAATATCCTTAGCTACATTAGTTGGCCTTTTGGCTAAGATCAAAGTGTAGTATCTGTTCTTCGAAACCGACATAGCCTCGAAGTGCAGAGAAACACGGCCCATATGGGGTCCTGTGGCATGCTCGGA
>VCCN01002452.1:5197096-5209981 GCA_006491835.1 Architeuthis dux
CACACACACACACGAGTTTATACAGGTTTTCCCCGCTATTCGAAAGTAGAGCATTCTCATAAAACCTTTCGTAAGTCGAAATAGCGTAAAGCGTAAAAGCAATTACCATTAATTTATATGGACAAAAAGTTCGAGCGTCCCCCCCCAGAAATAGTAATGATGGTATGTTTTGCTGAGTCGTCGGAGGTTAGGGTAGTGGGAGGCAGGGGTGTGAAAAGGCATGGTAACGCAGTAACACCGCTAAGAGGCACACCTGCTCATAGGGAGGCACAAATGATCGAAACAACGCGTTGATGGGGGAAATGTTTATTGCTGAAAATGAACCAATTCTCGTCAGAGCTGATTAATAGAGCATTAGATTCTTGTTTCAGATACCACAATAAGCAGAAGGATGGAAAGTGCCATTTCACTGTTAATGAGGAAATAAGAACGCATACAAAAGACAGCAAAGTGATAAGAAGGATGAAGAATGAGAAATCTAAACTATCTTCTTTGGATAAATAAACATTGAATGCAAAAAGTCTCATTTAGTTCTTTATTGGTTGATTGATTTGAAATTTCTGTTAAAAACAACGTGGAGAAAGATCCACTTAAAGAAAGGCGCCGTTTAGGAATTTTACGAACAGAAACCATGCCACGATTTTATAGAGAGTTTACGGAAATGGACACATTAAGAAAGAGTTATTGTTAGTAGAAACGAAGGCGGTACGGGTGGTCGAGTTAGGAATGACACTTGATAAGTAAAGAATTAGCGGAAGTGAAAAAGAAGCAAAGAAAGTAATGCTTATGCTAACATTTTGTTAAAGGTACACTTTAACAAAATGTTAGCATAAGCATTTGGGAGGCACTTGTGGCCAGAATTCTGCGTTACGAGGCACAAAACCACTTTATCACACTCTGGTGGGAGGTACAGGAGAGTTGGGTGTAGGAGAAAGAGGAAGAAGGTGCGCGCTGCAAAACAAACTCTGAACGCTATTTTCGGTTTTCGCTTTATTTTCGTACGAGCAAAAAAAGTGACGTAAAGCGAACTTTCGAAAACTTGGGTATACCTGTATTCCAAATTGACCTCTTCTTGATCTTGCTGTTGTTACCACAACGTTTTAGTTGATTCATTCTTCAGCCTTCGTCAAGTATGTAACTCATAAGAAAAAAAGGAAAAACTTCAATTCTTACGCATTATACACCCGACGAAGACCGAAGAACGGATCGGCCGAAACGTTGTGATACCTACAGTAACACAAAGGAAGACTTCAATTGTCTGAATAACATTTGGAATGTTAATATCTCATCTCAAATGTATAGACAAAGAGTTTATATTATTTTGAGAGTCGTGTTTGTGGCACAGTACATGAAATACAGTAATATATCGATGTTACTTATATCGAAAAGGTTTTGTAATACTGTTTCCTAAGCAGGAATACCGTAATGTACTTATCTCAGCAAATCAAACATGTCGTAGTATACCGACGATCACGTCCACGATCAGTTTATTTGACATTGGAGTGCTTTTCTCCATCGACGGTGCACAACAGCTTCATATCATCAGAAGTCAAACGCCGGAAGGTGACCTCTTGAAATATACGCAAACAACAGAGGTTAACGTACAAAATGGGAAATGACATATAAAACTAGGAAGGTTTATGCTAAATTGCTGCCTTAGTTTGTGTCCGGCAGCATTCACGCCGAACCAACCTAAAAACTGAAGAAACCCATGTTGACAGTTTTGGTTGACGGTTTCTAATATCTTCCTTAGCTTCATGTGGATTAATGTAATATAATTCGGTACGGGTGACTTAATTAGGTTGTTTATTTAGTGTCTCCAATAAGAAAACGAAATCTTAGCTTGGAATGAAAACCCCAGAACAGAAAATCTTCCCACGGTCAAAAGAATAGGCTCGTGTCAGAAGTCAAATGACAAAGCTGGAAAAGAACCACGCGAGGCCGACGCCAGGAATTGGGTCATTAACACGTCTGGGACGGACAGTTTGAAGTTACCCCATACCGCGTGATTATGAACTTAGAATTTGAAAACGAGTTAGCGTGGATCAAAGATTCACTTAAAGAAAGGCGCCGTTTAGGAATTTTACGGACAGAAACCAAGCTGTGATTTTATAGAGAGTTAACGGAAGTGGACACAATAAGAAATTCTGTGTTATTGATAGTAGAAACGAAGACGATAAGGGTGGTCGAGTTAGGAATGACACTTGATAAGTAAAGAATTAGCGGAAATAAAAAAAGGAAAGAAAGTAAGAGACGAAGAGAGATAAAGCGACAGCAGCCATAAATAGACCGGTCATTTCAAGAGCAGTTAGTTGAGGAGGCATCACCAAATAGTTTATTAGCCAAGAGGGGACCTTCTCTCTCTCCGTACCGATCATGTCATGTACACTCTCTTCACCTACATCTGTAGACGAAATGTTTACGTGTTGTATTTAACAGAAACTGCTATGCTGTTTTGATTGTATGTGTCCTTTTCTCACGACGAGGTCTTTGAAGCGAAATAAAAGCAACTTTGGATGCTTTTATAAAAACACGGTCTTTGTTGTTTCCTTCTTCTGTGCAGCGCTTGCATTTGCTGAATGGTGTGTCTGCAAGTTAATAATAACAATAAACATGACTATGCAACTAATTAAGTAATAATAACAATAACATGACTATGAAACATGAGAGCAAACATTTATAAATGTGAGTAAAACAACAGAAATCTTATTCATTTTCTGACTAGTCTCTTATCTTAATTTCAATTGCTTTTTTATCGCA
Organism: Architeuthis dux; assembly: GCA_006491835.1. Classification (NCBI taxonomy): domain Eukaryota; kingdom Metazoa; phylum Mollusca; class Cephalopoda; order Oegopsida; family Architeuthidae; genus Architeuthis; species Architeuthis dux. The sequence continues at coordinate 5,199,857 of VCCN01002452.1, forward strand.
ATCTCTCAGAGTGCCATTCTACAGCCGTCAGCCGTCAGCAGGACAGATAAAGAGGAACAGAAACTCAGAGAGCACACAGAGAGCGCATACTTCTGCCAACGCCGTACACTAACTAAAAAATGAATCAAAATAAAATAAAAACCAATAGGAGAATTTCAAATTTACAAATATTGATTTACTTCCCTTGAATTTTAAATTTATCTGTTCGTTTTAAGCTCGTAACTTAACTGCAGAATAATACAAATATCTCTCAATCGAAAACAAATTCCTGGATCCGCCCCCAAATTTGATCACTTCTTATGTAGCCCATTGCCGACTCTTCCACAAAATAACATTGAAACTTATTGAGAACTTTTGGAGGTAGTGGCAGAGGTAAATACGAGTAGAGCGATACAGCGTCCGTTGGAACACCGTCCACCGTCTGTCTTGTTCTGTGGCCAAATGGCGTTGGACACACCGGTTCACGTACTGTCACCGAAGTTAAGCAACGTTGAGCCAGGTCAGTACCTAGATGGGTGACCGTCTGGGAATACCAGATGCCGTAACCAGCTTGGGATCAGTTAGAGAGCCTCCAGTAGCGACCCCGTTGTTCCTTCTAAGGAGGAGACCGATCTCTATACTGCGCCCAATAACGCAACCAAAGGCTATCCGACCATCAGAAATCTGACTGGCATGGCTGCGAGAAACAAGATATGAATGAATGATTGTCTTTTTAGTTGATTCGTTGTATTTATATAGAGGAGCTTTTATTTGTAAGTTTTAAGTTTGTACAAGGTTGTCAGACGATCTCTTTCATACACAGATAATCCTTGTGAATTGGCAGCCATATTCCCATGTTCTCTTAAGGCTATTAACTAATGTGGGAGATATTAAAAGCTTATTTTCTCTTAAAAGATCCACACTTTGATAAAAATATTTATAATCAATTATTCATGACAGATAATTTCATCCAGACAATATCATAATGCAGAATCTTTGCCTTGTGATTCTCTCGAGGATTTGTCTCGAAAATTACCATGAATTATTCCTTATAATTTCTCCAGCAGAACTGTCGATCGTCTGATGGCCGACCATTTTTACTGAAATTAAACTTTCTTTCAGAACATCAGTTTGATTAAAAGATAACAATTTGCAGTTTAAATATTAACCAAAGTTTAAGTCGTCCTTTTCACTCACCATTCCACAATATGCTGGGTCATTATGGTAATCAGAATAGTGAGGGTCGTGCTGGTAGTAGTGGTGGTGTTGAAGTTATATAATAGTCATGGTTCTTTCAACAGCATTTCGTCAAGATTCGGTTCAGTTTACAAATCTTTCCTCAAATAATTTGATGTGGTTTCAATCCATCAGACCTTCGTATCTTTCGGAAATTTGTCAGTTTTAAGACATTTCTTTTAGGTTTTAGGAGGGTATTCTATTTACAATGTAACTATAATGCTAAACTGGACCCTTACTTACTGTCATTGAAATTTTCTTTTCTCATAATAAATTTCCGGGAAATACGAAGGTCTAATGGAGCACATAAACTGAATCTTGACGAAATTCTGTTGCGAGAACAATGACTATTATGTAAATTCAAGAGAGACGAACTTCTTATTTTCAATTCTCTACGAACGAAACTAATTTTAAACAAATTTTAAAATCAACCGTCCAGACGGATTTTCTTTTTAGCTACTCATGGGCAAAATACAGATAAGCCAAATCGTCGAACCCCATTTTATTGTCCTTTCCCTTTTGGTTCTCACATTCATCATGGTTTTAAATCAAAACCTTTATTTGCTTAATTTATTGTAAAGAAAAAAAGAAATATTATTAATTTTTCGACCAGTATTTCTTTCATCTTCATTACAATAAATTTCCACTGGTCGAGCTAGTACCTAATTAAATTAATTATTCAGAAACCGGTGGCTCAGAAAGACTAGAAGTTGCTTTACTCTCCATTTCAGAATATTTGAACGGTATTGCGATGACAAAAATTGCGCTACGATGTTCTGTCTTTGCTGTGTTATGGTAACAAAACCACAAGATTACAAATATCGGATAAATATTATACACAGTGTTGTCAACTCAAAATATATTTTCGCGCCAGTTTGACAGCCAAAAAGCGCTAAAAAAGCGCTAAAAAGCGCTAAAAAGCGCTAAAAAGCGCTAAAAAGCGCTAAAAAGCGTAAATCTTTTTAATTGCCAAAAACGGCCAAAAACCACCAAAAAGACACTAAAAATGGTCGAAAATAGCCAGGGAATGGCCCAAAACGGCCAAAATGTTTTAGGCGAAAACGCGCTAATTTGCCAAAACAAGAAACGCGCTAAATCTAGCGGGAAACGCGCTAAATTGGCAACTCCTAGGTAAAAAAATGAGTCAAGCACTTTCAATCATATAAAATATCTTAACACCATAGAGAACATATGGGCGCATATTAAAGCACTGGTCAGCTGTGGGAAGCAGTCAGAGAAGAATGGAACAACATTGTGCAGCACACTGTAAACAACTATCGGTCAACTTGCCCAAACGGTTCTGTTTTATGAAGAAAAACAAGGGAAAGGCTATCCCATACTAAAACGTATTCTGCACACAAACACTGCATGCGCTGTTGTATAACATTGTCAAATATTTCATCTATAATTGTTAGAATAACAGATTAATTGCAAAGAAATTGATAAAAGAAGATTGGCCCATTTTTTTTGCCCGGGAGTCTAGATGACTGACGATAACACAAATATGCATATTTTATTTGATAATTCTAAAGACAAAAATTCAGCTGAGATAATTCAGATTTTACAAGTACTCGACTAATCGCTGGTACATAAACGTCTTTATCTGCAATAATATAAACCAGCATTTCTAAATGTCTTGATTAATTTGTGGTGACGAACCCAAACAGCCCAAGACTTTAGAGAGAACTTCAAACCTTTCAGCTTATTAGAAACTGTCAACCAAAACTGTCACCAAAAATGTCAACATAGGTTTCTTCAGTTTTTAAGCTGGTCTGGCTGGCTGACTATCTACGTATCATGTGTACAAGCCGCACGAATGGAGCTAAAGGGTTGAAAATTTAAACATTTACCTTATTATGTCTAGAAAAAATACCTTTTATTGGGGGGGGGGTATTTAATATTTCAGTAAGGGGGTTTCAATTTGCAATGTAAGTTTATGCTAAATTGATCCCTTAATTCACGGCAGTATTAAGACTTGTTTTTTGAACATACAGACTTTTTTTAGTGACGAAAGGCAAGAGAAGTAACTTATTCATTGATCACCGCATTTTCAAATTTTGTAATTGATCACCCCCAACACGTCATGCTGCCAAAAGACATTGGTCACGTGACGGTTTGTATTGAGTGACTAACCAGACATGTCTCTTTAACATTCCTAACATTCAAACTGTACTCGCGGGTAACACTTTCCTTAAATGGTTAGTGAAGCAATATGTGACTCCATGATGGACGCAGGGTATGGCAACCCCCATTCCTATTCTTGTGTTCCGCAGATTCAAAGACCGAAAACGATCACATAACGATAAGATTAAAGACGCATTTAATCGCACATTAAGTTTCATTCATACAAAACCCGCTCCATTAATGATATAGATTGTGCCATTCGCATCCCGTATTTATTGAAGTGATTAGAGATTATTTCGTTTGATGAAGATCGATAGGGATTGGATGTGACCTTGAGTGGTCGGCGTCCATCCATCCGAATGGTGATCTTAATGACTGGGGAGGTGGCCGTACATTCAGGAAGGGAATACGTTGTCAGTTGAGATAGCTATATAAAGATTTGCATTTAGACTAGCATAGTATCCGTCAAAAATGACCGGATTATTTACCTCTGTTGGTCGAGATAAATGTCCACTCGTGTCTGTCTTTCTGTCTGTCCGTCTGTCCACAGGATATCTCCAAAAGTTTTGAATGAATTTCAATTTTGTGGAAGAGTGATTACATTTTGGGGTGGATCCAGGAATTTGTTTTCGATTGAGAAATATTTGTATTATTCTGCAAGAAAAGAGGTTAAAAACGACTAGTTAAAAATTAAAATGCTAAATTTAAATTTCAAGGGGACTAACTCAATATTCGTGACCTATGCCTGCTGCTCGCTTGGTCGGAGGCTAACTTGATTTCACTCAATATTCACAATGCGTAAAGTTGGCCTAACGGATGTGTTACTTACCAGTCAACATCCAGTTCGGAAATTCGATTCACGGCAGGGTTTCGTTAATTTTATGTATCTGCTTTAGCGTGACACAAATCAACATACCAATCAACAAATAAAAAAGTGACAACGGCTTTTATATAAGATTTCGATATCGATGATGATAAATATAATAGTTATTCACTAATTTTAGCTTCGGATAGCAAAGTCCTTAACAGTGGGACACACAGTGAGAATCGAACTCGCTACACTAGCTTATGGACCATAGCTTGACAATAGGTTGATAAGTAATGAGAAACGGCAATAACAATAACAACACCAACAGGTTTGGTTAGTCACTGAATAGAAACCGTCACGTGCCAAACGTCTTTTGGCAGCATGCCGTGTTGGGGTGATCAATTAAAAAATTGAATAATGAATAAGTTACTTCACTTGCCTTTTGTTAGCCAGTGATAACTAAAAAATCTGAATTTTCAGAAAACAACCCTGAATGCAAACTAAAGTATCAATTTAGCATATACTTACATTGCAAATTGAACCCCATCTAAAACATATTTGGGGTGATTTAAAAAAAGAAACTATTTTTTCTAGACATAATAAGGAGTCTTAAAGGAGTCTGTTTAAAATTTCAGCTCTGTAGCTCCATCGGTGCGGCCTGTACGGGTGATACATAGATAGTCAGCCATCCAGTAGCCAGACCAACTTAAAAACTGAAGAAACCTATGTTGATTGCTAGAAAGCAATCAGAGAGCGTTTACCTCTGCCAATACCCTACACTAACTAAAAAAAGAAACGAAAATCAGTTCATATATAGCTGCAATGCAGGGGAGGTAACTGTAAATTTCGATTTTAAGTATTTCGGACTATGGTTATACATGAAATATCTCTCAATCGAAAACAAGTTCCTGGATCCGATCCAAAATTAAATCAAATTGTATTTAGCCCATGGCTCACTTTTCAAAAAATATAATTGAAATTCATTGAGAACCTTTGGAGATATTGTGTAGACAAATAGACAAGCATTAGTGAACACATATACCTCTTCCAACTATCTTTGGCAGAGGTAAGTAATGATACTAGCTATGTTTGCAATACTCCACACATATAATAATTAACAATGTGCAGATGTCTTCTGCCACGCTAAAGGACGCTACTGACGTAGTAAAATCGAATTTCATTCATGTTCTAATGACGTAGTAAAATAGAATTTCATTCATGTTCTAATGACGTAATAAAAATATAAAAAATAATAAAAACAAAAAAATAATAAAAATCTGTTTGCGGTCAACAGCACGCTATTTTCCAAGATCACTGCAATGCAAATCTCTATTATCCACGTATATAGAATCCAATGTGTGTCCCTATATTTCATATATGCCGTCATTTTTTACTTTCTTTCTTAAATAGTAACTGTGATACTGTAAAAATACACCAACAAGAGGTCAAGCAATGATGGTAGTGATAGAATAGAAAACTATCAATAGATGACCATTGCATTTTGTTTCATTCGGATTAATTTCTGCATCGTTGTTTTTTTAACTTACAACGTTTCGGTCGCTGTACACTCTGGCCTTTGTCTGTACCTTGCGAGCTCCTGGAACAGTCCTCTTTTGATCTACTCATTGGATTTGTGACCTTCCAGTGAACCCAGTGAATTTCATCAGCAACTACAGTTTAAAAAAAATATGTTTTTGCACCTCAAATTCATTATTTTTTTTATCGTTTATTAGTGGTGCCCATATTCTATTGATGTCTATGATGGTCCGCTGATTGAGTGATTTGAGCGCAGTATATATACTATTTACTTCGTCTTTCTTTTTATTTTGACCTACTTCCACAGTCGTTGGTGTGCCTCCTACCCCTCCATAGATGATCAGCCATTCCTAATCTTATAGTCCACAATTTACACCTTTCCGATGTTCCTCAAGTCTTATTTCTGAAGGGTGACTGGTACAATTGCATGGAATTTTGTACACGCAGTTCTTAAAAAAAAAGAAAGAAATTAGTCGGAATGAAACAAAGTACAACGATTACAACACATCGCCTACAGATATCCAGACAGGAATTATCAATAGATGAATCAAGAATTGACGAAGACTTATGGAAATTAAAGTCTCTTCAATAATTGTCAGGATATTGTTCACAGTCTGAAATCTCGTGACAAGAAATGAAGAACATTAGAATTAGAGCGAAGATAAATATATCAAAAGTTGTCATATATTAAAGTCTCATTAAGTGAAAGTGAAAGTGAAAGTGAAAGTGCCAAGAGACATATTAAAGCTCAGGGGAGACTTGGCGTCATTTCATTAATGATATTATCATTACATTAATAACAACACCATTAATTGTGCCAAAGACGATGGAATTGCTGCAAATTATGTCCCCACTAAGTATTGTAAGACTACCAAGAACAAGTCTGATGCAGGGTCAAACTCCACTTCAACTTCTATTCCGACTGAAGTGTATAATAAATAAAATCCGTACGTATATAATAATTGGTAAGAGAGCCGCCTTCCAATCACATGGTCGTGATTTTAAATCACAGTAGGGAAATGTTTTATATATAGGTTTGGTTTAACGTGACGTGATAGACAAATTAACTCCCCTAAATTGATTCTTGTTGTTGTTCTTGTTACGGGGAAAAAACAAAGTCAACTCCAACGTCGACTGGAGTTTGACAAAAGTATTTACAAAATTTTAGAGTTCCTCGTGACCCAATAGAGAATTTTAGGAGGAAATAATAATGATAATAATAATGATATAAGCACCAAGGGGAAATGGAAAATTGTGGAATCTGAAGGTTATGATTATTGGGGCTCTTGGAAATCAAGGAACAATTGAAACCGTTTAGACGACAGTATTACTAGAATCAATCAGGCAGAGTATATGTGCTTACTAACGATGTTTCTGCTAAGGCACGTCTTTTAATCGAAGAGAAAATTGCCTGGTTTTGTTCCTATTGATTTTATAATTATACAGACAACTTGTTGTATTATCTTTTTGATCAAAGGCCTGAATCAATTAAGATGCTAATGTCTTGAAATAATTCCAAGATTAAGATGGTTGATAGTTCCTTTACAACTTGTTATGCAGACATTCATAATTTTTATTGCTAAGATGAAAGTTTCTCTGCGAATATAAAGAAAGATTTATACATTTAGTTTGAATAATTATCCCCACTCTTACTCTTAAGAGGAATAATGAACAATAAATTATGAAAATGAAAAATATTGAAAAATATTTTCAATTTCAGTGTTCTAGACGTTATAAATATTAAAATTCTAAAACTTCAAAATTTTTAAAAAACTTAAAATTTTAAAATTAACATTTTTATGAACGTAGTCCCGTCTTGTGTATTGGTGTATGTCTTCTGATGTACATGTTACGGCTGTTTAGGTAATTTTCCTAATAATTTAATAATAGAGGAATATAAAATCATTTTGTTAGTATTGCTCGTGACAAAATGATTTGGTAGTTTCTTAGTTGAAAAGAAAACTATAAGCTCACATTAGTTGTATGTTCTAATGAAGTTATTAAAAATAGCTTGAAGCCCACCCAAGGGAATGTTTGAAGCTAGATTTGTACTTTATACGGTTAAACAAAATGATAAAGATTTGTTTTAGCTAACCTGACGGACACAAAGTAAGGGTCCAGTTTAGCATTATACTTACATTCGGAATGGTCGATTCACTAAAAGCTTGAAATATTCTGTAATATGCTAAAACATGCTCCAGGGTTCCATTAGTAACCACAGAGAATTTGGTGGACATATCTCTAGCCGTCCTTGAGTTATGCAATGACAGAATGAATTATAGTAAGATACTTTATAACCGAGAAAGTAGGTAGCACAAGTGATTATAAAATAGGTAGATGAATCAAATTATTTTGTTAGGGTTTCATTTTCAATTAACTGATAAGAGTTTAGGATGGATGGGTTAGGGTTAGTTTTGAACCCTTTATGGTCTTCCGTAACTTGTATTTTCGATTTATTTCAAGAATGCCCAAAGCGATTTGTGGATCGAATGACAACTAATATTTCCTTAATAAGCAGAACATTAAACACCCTCACGATCTTATTCACCTATTGTAAGAGTTTTATGTTTCATATTATTTTATTTGTTAGTATTTTTACCTTTCTTAAAATAAGGAAAATGCACAATCCGCCGAAAATGTAACTTATTTTCTTCCATCTTTAATGTTAAAATCAATAAACAAAATAAGGCAAATGTGTTTTTAAAAACAAATGCCCGCTGTTACAACACAATCATACGTGATCTTTTTAATGCAGTTAACTAAAACGACACGCTTCTAATGCCATCTAAAGACAGTTTGGCTAACACAATACAACGTTTTGTTAAAGCAGATACTTTGGTTCAACATCAAACATCAATGTATTCTTTAAGTTAAAATAAATAAACATCTAACCTTATTAAGCGTTACGCCTTTTGACACTAACCCTAACTAAAGTGTGGCTTAGAACAGCCATCATGTTCATCTCCAAGTTCATCTGCCTCATAGCAAGGTGTCTATTTAACGTCTCTTAAAAGGGCCGACAGCCAATGTATCCTCCCGATAGTCACCTATGGAGCTGAAACATGGAACTTAACCAAGAGATTGGCTCTCAAACTAAGAACCATTCAAATTGCACAGGAGAGGATCATGCTAAACATCACATGGTCAACATCTCATGATTTTCATTAGCTTCTGGCAGAGAAAGATCCCATTGGTTTTGAAAGAAAGAGTCTACAACCAATGCGTCCTCCGGATAGTCATCCACGGAGCTGAAACATGGAACTTAACCAAGAGATTGGTTCTCAAACTAAGAACCATGCAATGTGCACAGGAAAAGATGCTAAATATCACCTGGAAAGATCACAAAACAGCACAATATATCAGTGGAAAAAAACCCAGAGTTATCATAGAAGTCATTAGTAAACTTAAATGGCAATGTTCATGACATGTTGCAAGGATATCAAACAACCGATGGACATCGCGACTTACAACATGGATCCCTCGAGACCATGGGTGAATTTGTCGCAGACAAAAAGTAAGATGGCTGGACAAGTTGAGAATGTTTTTGCACTGTGATACTCAAAAGCGAAATAAAACTGGCAGATCATGTGGAAGGCCTATGTCCAACAACGGACTTTAAATGCTTGATGATGATGATAATGACGATGATGATGAATGATTTATAGACATGAGTGAAAGAGGAAATTATGGCTGGTACTGCAAAGCACATCTCGGAGTTTCTTGTACAACCATCTTTAATGGAGCCAGCAATCATTAGTTGGTATAAATATTAACATTGATCGATTATTTTCTTTCCTGCTGATCGTATTTTGAAAGGATGCTAATTGAGAGATTGTATTTGGTTGTCGTCGTTTGACTGACATTTTGTCTGGATTGAAAAGCGCTAAAAGAGCGAAGTGTAATGGCAAGAAAGACGCCGACGACGGACCGTGAATGAAGAACAACGTCTCGATTTAGACGACCCTGAATTTAATCGTTCGTTGGAAGGTCAACAGATTCCGAGAAGCATAGTCGCAGGTCTATTGTGAAACTACAGTCAAAGTCGCTGACAAAAACAACAACAATCCTCACCTAATTTAGGGGAGTAAACTATTCACTATGTGTCTGTCCTGTCACGTTAAACCAAACCGATATATAGAATTAACCTACTGGGATTTTGACTCGCGGCTCTCTTACCGACTGAACCAAACTGACAAGTTTTTTTTATATATCTACGAAAATGTATGTTACACTTACACAGGGTTTTATTTCATTCTAATAAATATATATACATTTATAAGATTAACATTTTACTACCGTGATTTGAAATCACGACCAAGTGATCCAGTAGGCGGCTCTCTTACCGACTGAGCCAAACTGACAATCTTTTTTAAAAATCTTCCAAAATTTATGTTACAAACACGCAAGGGCTTATTTGATTCTAATAAATAAATACATTTATA
>VCCN01002452.1:5470666-5483719 GCA_006491835.1 Architeuthis dux
GTTGACAGTTTGGGTGACAGTTCTGGTTGACGGTTTCTAATAGTGGGATGAAGAAGTAGAAAGGGGGTAGAGAAAAGTAGTGTTAATGGTTAGTTCTTTGGTGTCCATCATAAAACATCTCTGGTTCAAATCATTTCGCTCTTGTGAGTGGTGATTGGTGATTTAGGAAAGGTGGAACAGTTCAGGCAACCTACCGATTCCACTTGAAACAAGTCTTTGAATAAGAAGAATTCCGAAACTCCTAAAAAGACGCCCAATCCGAAATCTTTGAAATCAAAAGATCGATATTTCATACAGTGTGTGTGTAATTATCTCCATTCTTCCGGTGTTGCCTTTTTTCTATTTGATTCTCTCCACATTCGATGAGAAAGGAATACAAAGGTGAACGGCTCAGCTTCAAATCCCAATAAGAAAAGAAAAGTAATAGCAGGCCTGGTTAGTCACTCAATAGAAACAGTCACGCGACGAACTTCTTGTGGCAGAGTGTCGTGTTGGGGGTGATCAACTAAAAGATTGGAGAAAGGTGTGATCAATGAATAAAGTTACATCTGTTGCGTTTTGTAGGATCACTAAAAAGGCCGAATTTTCAACAAAAAAACAAAACAAGCATGAACGCTGCTGGACACAAACGAAGTGATCAATTTAGCATAAACTTACATTGTAAATTCAACATCCCCCTAAAAAACATTTTGGAAGGAATTTTCAAAAAACAAAATAGTTTTTTCTAGACATAATAAGGAGTAAATGCTTAAATGTCCAGCCATCTAAGCTCCATTCATGTTACCTGTTCGCGCGACACATACACACATAGATGATAACCAGCCAGCCATACTCACTTGAAAACTGAAGAAACCTATGTTGACAGTTTTGGTTGACGGTTTCTAACAGAAATACTGTTGTATTTAACTATGAAGTCTTTGTGTACATGTTAGTAACTAACGAAATGTTTAGCTTCGATGTTCTGATATCATCATCATCATCATCATCATCATCATCATCATCATACATCACAAGTCCGCTGCTGCCTTTCCCAACTCCTTTCATGCCGACCGTGACTGTGCTAACCTCTGCAATGGGATGCCGGTAAAACTTTCTACCTTGTCTCTCCATCCTATGTCTGGTATTCTCTTACTGTGTTTGCTCTCCTTAGTCACGAATCAACTAACCTTTTTAACCATCTGTTATTCTTCCTTCTTGCTATGTGTCCTGCCCATTTCCATTTTTGTCATTTAATCACATCTATAATATCCTTTATATTGTTCTGCTATCGGATCCATGTTGATCTTTTTCTATCTTTCAGAGTTATTCCTAACATTGCTCTTCTCATTGCTCTTTGTGTGACTTTGTTTTCAAGTGCCTTTGACATTTTTCATTTTTCACATCCGTACGTCATTGCTAGTATTATATAAACGTATACCTTGATTAGTGCGGTTAATTCATTCCCAAATTCTCCGTACTGTTCAAATCTACATTGTTTAATATCGCTTATATTTAGTTAAATTAATCTGTACAGCAATACCTTAACCGTACTACATCAAAACCCGTACTAATCAAAACCGCTCTATTCAAGGTATGTTGTATTCATTTTGCACTTTACGTTTTAAACATATTTGCAGTATGTCCCTATGTTTACTAAATGCTTCCAACCAATATGCCGTTTATCAACTGACCTAAGTAAATGTATTTCTTTACCTCTTCCAAGTCTTCATCCGCTATTTTTATGGTCGTTTTCGGAACGTTATTGTTGGACATTCCTTTTGTCCTAATTCTGTTCTTAAGCGTATATTATAATGAAGTAATTTTCACTAGGAATTTGATTCTATATTTGTGTGCCTCAAAGCCCAAATCACTAATTTCTTAAATAAGGAAGCCGGTATTTAAAACATTCGTAATGTGTAGACAATACAAACAAACTATCTATTTTAATGTAGCTGATATCTTTTTGTGCAAAATTCCTTTAGCGTTGCCAATAAAATAGTCCTAATATGAAAAACATGAGAAGTAAATGAAATACATAAGAATAAACATTTTCATAAAACATAAAAAAGCTGTAACAAGCAAAAATAACATCATAGGTTGCGTGAAGAGAATCAGAGGCTTCAATAAATAATAACCACTTCAGAATCTGTGAATGCTGACGCGCATGCGCAGCTAAAAATCATTTTACACTGCAGCCATTAATGTGAAAATATATTTGATGCTTCACAATGAGGATACACTCACACAATCTTGTTGACAATTTGTCACTGACTTCATTCTGATCTTCTTTGCCCAGTCGGGGAGTAAACAATCTAGAAGATATTTGTTTATATTTACTCCACTAAACATGATTAACACAGGTTTGGTGTCCGATAAAAAGGCTGTTTTCAGTTGATGTCAGACACAACTTGGTAGAATCCAATCAATAAACCGAACACAGAATGACTATATGAAACATGAATCATCTAATTTGGTTGCATACAGCCATATGTCGACTTACGCCCGACTGACTTACGTCCAATCGCAGTTACGTTCGCATAAGAGCTTAAAACCAATTAAAAACGCGGAAGACGGAATTTCAATCATTGCAGTTCTATGACAACTGCAAATGACGAAAATGTCCGTCATGTTATTCATTGCTTGCTAAAGAGGGTGCCGTGTATATGACATGTTTGTTTCGAGTTCTCCAGACAGAGAAGGTGAGAAAGGAAAAGGTAAAAGAGCAGACACCTGGTGAAATCAATGTAATGGATGGCATTTGTTCCTATCTTTTCGAAAAGGCAAGGAAGTTGTATGTATAATATAGAGGTTTAGGTAAATATGCACGTGTCATGGTATCTTATGTTTGGCAGTGCGTATATTTCACTTCGCCCTATAGTGATCGACTTACACCCAGTTGTGTCCATACGCACCAGAACGTGTACATAAGTCAAGTGATTACTTTACGTGTATTACCATCATTCAATTCAACTGACGTATCCCTTGAATAGGCCATCTATAGTTTTAATCTTTGTTAAGCCATGTGAAGTCGGTCAAAAATGATACATTAAGAATTACATTTTAATTTTTTAAAATTAATTGTAAATATTTAAATAAGTTAATTGAATTCTTTAAATAAGAAAAACGGAAAATATTTTAACTTCATACAGCTCTACTGTTTTCAGACATAGGACTTCATGCGTAGGAGGTATCGATTTGTATTCTTTGCCCATTACCCCCCCCTTGTCTTCCAACGCCCCCTACCGCTCCCTTGTCTTCCAACACTCCCAAAGGGGTAGTAGCACCCACTTTGGGAAGCATTGCCCTATATCATATAATTTGGGGTGGTCTGTCTTATTACAACATCTCCAGATCTTTGGACAATTGAACTCCTTGTTGTTTGTGTTGTTAACACGGCGTTTCAGCCGGTCCATTCACCGGCCTTCTTCAGGTGTACTATCCGAACGTGATGGTGGTAAACAGCACATTCGGATTGTACCCTTGAAGAAGGCCGTAGAATGGATCGGCCGAAACGTCGTGTTAACAATACAAACAAGGAGTTTAATCGTCCGAAAAACTCTATGAATGTTAATGACCCTTCTCAAAACTATAGACAACTCTTTGAATGTTAATGACCCTTCTCAAAACTATAGAAAAGACTGGCGTGTTTTTCAGATGAGCCTTTGCATCATAAGAGTAGAAGTTAGAGTCAATTTTTAGAATAGAAATAAATATAGAAAAAAAACAGCCATTTTCAAAGTGTTTCTATATTTGTTTCTGTTAGCAACTTTTTGATTTAGCAGATCAAGAGTGAAACGCCGGAATGGAGAAAGAAGGTTGATGGAGTGTAGAGTGGATGATCAATAAAGAAATTCTGAATGAGCGCATATTCTAAGGTAACGGACGGACAAGATAATAAGGTGTGAAGGAAAGGAGCGTGCAGAAAATCGAAATAAAAACCTAAAAATTTCAAAAGTAGTCACGCAAGAAAATCTATGTATTGCATGCGAACACAAATAGTTCACCTTTGTAGTAATACTAGCAGAACTACAGACATTGATATACGCATATGTAATTGTTACGATGAAATACATTGTATAAATGTATTTCATTAAGCAGTGTTATCTGGCGCCGTCCAGGTCAAGTTGTCACAAAGGCAATCTTTTTTCGTGCACTACTATAATTCATCAAATGTATGTCCATCTGTCTGTCATCTCATAACTAAAGGCCGGCTAGACCTATGGCTACCAAATCTTATGTGGTTACTAATAGGATCCCGTAGCATGTTTTTAGCATATTAGTTTTTGAAAATTGCAAAACCTTTTAGACGCTTAGTGAGGGGTTTGATTTGCAATGTAAATATAATGTTAAACTGGACCCTTACTTTGTTAGCTAAACCGAATTTTTATCTTTTGGGTGCAACCATATAAAGTAGACATCGAGCTGAAAATCCCGCCCGTAGGACGAGCTTTCATTTAGTTTAGTGGTTTATAATCGGGGGAGGGGGTGAACGTGAGTAATTTCTAGGGGAGGCGCGAGCCCAAAGGGAAAAAAGTAGGAATTTGGAGTGTAATTCTCTTAAATTTGCATAATATCGTGAACATTAAAAAAAACAACAAAAAAAAAAAAACAAAAAACAACGAAAGTATATAATTTCCTTTTGTTTTTGAGCCATCTGGCATTTTTACAACTTGCCTCCCCTTATTTCTTGAATTTACCGACCATAAAACATAAATTATTATTAATTAAATGAAACTAAAAAGTTGCCAAGAAGGGCAATATTTTGCCTAACTTTCCAGTTATTTTTAAATCTAAAGTAAGGACCATCCAGCACATTATTTCACAAAAGGTAACAGAATTTATTTCTCTTTTCAATCGAAGTGTTTTTTGCCTCATAATTCTTTTAATGAAAATCATTATGATTATGTTTTTGTTTATAGCTAAACAACTTTTCAGTCTGTCCATTATCAAAAATATCTCCGGTTCTATAGAATTTCCTCAAAGAATACAAATCTCAGATATATCTCCAATCTTTTTCTTACCAATGGCACACAAACTTTGACGATAAAATGTTCTTTTATACACGTTTTTTTTCCTCACAGATGTTGATTTCCTGCTTAAAAAGTCATCAAAAATAGTTTCAATTCTGAGTAGTGATTTCTTCCCGTCTTTTACGGACACAATAAAAAGATACATTCAGAATGGTTCAATACATTCAAAATGATTTTCATTTTTAATTCAGAACCCAAAAATATATAAAAGATTCACCTGAAATAATCAAATAACTTTTTCAATGTATACCTGTGTAATTTTCGTTTTGTTTTCGCTACTAGGGCTACCATTTTCTGTATGAAAATCAATTTTAAAATATGAAATTCATATAAATTTAATATTAAAATTTATATATATTTATTTTAAACATTTGCAGCACCCATTTCAAACTGAATCGTTCGCAATGAGTGCCAAAAGAGCGGAAGTATATCGACGATTACATCAGATTTGGATTTTTGCCACTCCAAAAGGGTGAAGACACAGAGGTACCCCAGTGTGTACTATACTACAAGACTCTGAGAAATGATGACATGCGACCGACACGTTTGGAATGCCACTTAAAGACAATGCATCTAGCTTCCAAACCTAAAGAATTCTTTGAAACAAAAAGGCAGTCCTTAAAGCAAGTTAAAATGGACAGCGATGGGGCATTTCAGTAACAGACTTCAAAGGTTGTCGAGGTTTTCTATCTCTCTGATGATTGCAAAAAACAAAAACAGCCATAATATCGGAGAGACCCTCATAAAACCTAGTATACTGTGTGCAGCAGAGCTCATTCTAGGAAAGGAGAGTGCAAACAGGCTTTCGCATATCTCTCTATCCAACGATACCATGAAAGGTTCTTCAGCAAGTAAGAGCTTCTCCTGTATTTGCCATCCAATTGGACGAAACGACTGATGTATGCTCATTGTTCTCAGCTACTGATGTATGTCCGTTTTGTGTCAGGCAATAGTGTAAAAGAGGAAATGCTCTTCTGCCATCCAATGCAAAGTTATACTACAGCAGCATCTTTCGTGGGACTCACTCGTAGGGTTGTGTGTTGATGGAGCCCTGGCCATGATTGGTTTACAATCTGGTTTTATAACAAGCGTGGAAGACAAAAGTCCATCTGCTATAGGTACGCACTGCATCCTTTATCGTGAAGCCCTAGCATCCAGAACTTTACCTGTTGAAATGAGGGATGCCATGAACGTGGCTACCAAAGTAGTTAACTTATCAAAGCTGGAAACTTAAACAGTCGTCTCTTCAAAGAGCTGTGTGTGGGTATGGATTCTGAACATCAGGGCCTTGCATTTCCATACAAACGTCCGATGACTTTCGAAGGGAAACGTGCTTGGACGACTTTATGAACTACGAAAAGAAGTGGTAACATTTCTAAATTCGCAGCAAAAAGCAGATCTAAGTGACAACTTTCAGTCTAAACGATTTTTGCTATCTCTAGCTTACCTAGTGGACATCTTTGAAGCGCTGAATGCCATTAACTTCAAACTCCAAGGGGAAAACGACTACGTAATCATGCACTATGACGTCATTTGAGCCTTCATAGCCAAACTTGACCTCTGAAAATTTGGAATTCAGAATGGAAATACATCCAGTTTTGCTAACTTGCATTCTGCTCTCATTCACAGCTACCTTGATTCTGGGTTAAAGGAACAAATTATTACTCATCTGACTGAATTGAAAGCAAAATTCATGTAGATGAAAAGCGTGAAGCCTGGACGTTCATCAGAAACTGCTCGGCTGAAGAAGACTTTAAAATATTGGATCTAGAAATGTTCTGGGTCAAATACCTTCCCGGTTACCCTTTGATCTCACGTCAAGCTCTTCTGATTCTGACAATGTTTGGATCAACGTATCTGGGAAAAACTGTATTTTCCACACTCGTTGCTGTCAAGACCAAGTACAAAAACAAACTGGACGTTGAAGGTGACTTTCGTTGTGCGCTCTCTGGCATTCGACCATACAATGAAGATCTCATTAAATGTCATCATATATGAGATACTTAATATCATTAATATATGTTTTTGTCATTTTATTGAACAAAGATTACAAAACCTATTTAGGTTTTGTATTCTTTGTTCAATAAAATGACAAAAATACGCAAGGGATTTGTCATCATTTAGTTGAAGATGGGGGAGAGCAAAGTCCAACTACTAGAGCGGGGTGGTGGTAAAAAGGTTAAGAACCACTGATTTAGTTTATTTAAATACACTGTCCGTCATTGTAATTTCTATTCATATTTGTTAGACGAACCTCAGTGAGGACTGAACTTACTTTCAACGCTTTGTAAGACGGACACGCTAACCACCACACGAAGACAGAAACTCTTCTTCAAAAGCCCACACATAGATATATTATAAATAAAGGTATTTTACGAATTATTTGGACGACACCAAATTAAAAAGGAAGGAAAGCATATTAAAAAATACCGCAAACAAATCTTTAAAAAGGCAAGCAAATTAAAGAATAAGGCACATTCAAAAATATAACAAGGACATTAAAAAACAGCCAGCACATTAAAAATACGACAAGCAAATTAAAGATACGGCAAGCAAATTAAAAATAAAACAAGCAAATAATAAGGCAGGAAAATTTTAAAATATAGCAAGCAAATATAGAACGTTGTAATAAAAAGCAACAAAAATAAGATAGAAGAAAGAATTATCCAAAAATGAATAATGACAATGCTTCATTTAAGAAATTTGGACAACTTAGAAGTATTGTGTGCTTCTATGAAACTATTATTAAACATAATAATGATAATATAATTAATGCTAATCATAGTAGTAGTACTAGTAGCAGTAATATTATAAATGTAATTAACAATGAGGGACTGAACAAGAGGAAAAACAATTGAAATACTGATCATGTTAATGATGATATATAAAACAGAACAATGATAAGAATAACAAGACTTTTTCTTCCATTCGTGATTGTATTTTTCTAAAAGAAGAGCTCCCATTTTCTAAGGTTTGTTCTTTTCCTTTTCTTCTTTCTAATTCTAGAAGATTCCTCGTTTGAACAACTCATCAGAACGTCCTGCAGACCATTCAAGCCTATAGACGCCATCTTCTCATCTCGTTACTTTGATAGAATCCACTTGAAACAAAAATTAACAGGCTGAGGCGAATAAAGCAAAGATGGAATCAGATTGAAGAAAGTAGTTTGTGGATTCGTTAATAGTTTTTGTTGTTAAAAGTCGTCATGTGATGAAGCTGTTATAAGTCGAAGCAGGAAGGGCGGCCAAGAATAACATTTCAAAGAGAAAAGAAGGATCATTATTTTTCAATTTTATCACTACTTTTTATCTTCATCTTAATTTATTAGTTGCTTTTTATCTTAAGATGAAACTAAAAAGTAGCCATTATATTTAAAAATAATGATTTATAATATTTCATCTAATAACAATAAAGAAAAGTAGGATATTCGGGAAAAGAAAGATGGAGAACATGAAATAATGAGATAGATAGATATGAACAGACTGAGATAGACAGATACATATATGGATAGATAAATAGATACATACATATGAAAAGATATAGATAGATAGGTATGAATAGAATGAGATAGATAGATAGGTAAATTGATAGATATGAACAGACTGAGATAGATAGATAGATAGATAGAAAGAAAGAAAACAAAACAAAATAGACTGAGATAGATAGATGGAAAAGAAAGGCAGACAGAATAAAAGAAGGGTTGGTGGGAAAAGTAATGGAGAGGAAAACAGGTACAACCAAAGAAAATGAGAAAATAGATAAGACTTTCTTTCTTTCATCTTATTTCTGTTGCTTTTTATCTGAACTCTCAGACTATTATTCTACGACCGTTAATAAGCAATGTGATTTAGAAAACATAAATAAGCCCCTGGTGAGAGTTGAACTCGCATCCCTATGTCTGACAGCGCCGTTACAGTTTTGGCTACGAATGCTACCGGTAGGCGTCGCTCAAATGAGGCATATAGCTATATTCTTTATTCAAATCATCCTGGAAGCTCAGTCTTTATTTCTGATCCGCGTTGAATATTAGCGATCGTGGAATAATGGTCTGAGAGATTCGATAAAAGACAACAGAAATAAGATGATAGAAAGAGTAGTCAAAAATTAATAATAAAGGAAAATATATTCCAATTTTATTTTTATTTTAATTTATTTTATGGATGAAGTATTGTAAAGGGTCGTGAGTTCGATTCTCCCCTGGAACTTATTCTTTATTCAGATCCGCACTGTTAATTTATTTACTCACTGCTGAAGGGAAACCAGCCTGAGTTTAGTTGCGATAAAAGGCAACAAAAATTAAGATGTAGGTAAATAGTAGCAAAGAATTAATAATAATGATTTACAATACTTCCTCTAATGAAATAAATAAAAATAAAATAAAATTGGATTACCAAAACTGAACTACAAGTTAATAACAAACATGGCGCAGAAGAGTGCAAAGGTTTGATTTGGACTCGCGCTTGCCACTAGTTCCTGTAGCTCAGTGATAAGAGCGGTCGGGCGTTAACCGACCCCCCCCCCCGGCGTAGAGGGTCGTGAGTTCGATTCGATTCTCATTGGGAACTTATTCTTTATTCTTATCTGCCCTGTTAATTTATGTATTCACTGCTGAAGGGAAATCAGCCTGAATTTAGTTGCGATAAAAAGCAACAACAATTAAGATGAAGGTAAATAATAGCAAATAATTAATAATAATGAAAAATATATTCTTCATTTTATTGCGATTATCATCATTTTAAAAGATAATCTTCCCTTAATCCTCATTCTTATTCTTATATTTATTTATTGTTTGCAACGTTTTTTGACTGTTAATCGTTAATAGATAACATAAAGATTGTGAAGCGTCAAGTGGGAGTGGGACGCATCGACTGAAGTTTCGATTTCAATTTTTTGTTCAACTTGAATATGGCATGATGAAGGTAAGGTAGGGACCAACTGGTCTGCATCGACCGCATTTAAGCCACATATGAGAAGATAAAGTAGATTTGTATCCGATGTGTCAAGACAGAGAATAGATATTTGTTACACATGAATGATTGCTAGGAAGTAGAAAGATAGTATAGTGCCAATATACCGAAGAAGAAGGCTGTCTGTTTTAAAAATCAATACAGTAATACCAGTGGCGTAGCTAGAGGGAGAGCAGGGGGCGACCGCACCCTTGAGCACATTCTTCCAGAGTGGCGCCTTTTAACATTGTTTTAACTCTTTTAGTCCCCTTGTTCAATAAAAGTCGAATCTCATTGTTCTTTTAACTTTATCGCTTGGTGGTGTTGGAAGAACTTGACTCATTACTTCATTCGACCAACCTCCCACTATTTTGAACAGCCTTGCTTCTTACAATACTTCATGTTGTTTCTTTTTGTTTTCATTTTACGGTTAAAATGTAAAATAATTATAAACACATGTTTCTTTTTAATCATGCTTTGATTTCAAATACAATATAGATGTATGTGCCTACTCTAAAACTTCTTTATTGTGTAGATATGTTCTATAGTTTTGTGAAGGGTCATTAACATTCATTCGGAGGATTGAACTCCTTCTTGTTACTCATATCAACATGTCGATTGAATGCATTAGTCAGACAAGTGCGGAGTTCAACCTGATGTGGCTTCCGCTGCTCAACAAACCCAAACCCAACAAGACAAGGATAAAGAAACACCCGAATCCTACGTTAGGGTCACCTCCTTTGAAATTAGAAACTTCTGTTTACCCCATCACATTCGGATATTACACCTAAGGAAGGCCGAAGAATGGATCGGCCGAAACGTCGTGTTAACTACACAAACAACAAGAAGGAGTTCAATCGTCCGATGAACTATTTGAATTCTTTATTAAGTTTTGATTTAGATACAAAATAACAATTATGTACAGCCTTCAAACTGTATCTGCCTGGTGTTTTGATTTTAGATACAAAATAAAAATGTAGAATGAATTTAAAATCATTTGGTATGTGTCCTTGCGCCTTTTTTGATGCACCCCCTAACTTTAAGACCTGGCTACGCCCCTAAGTAATGCCCCGCCTAGTCTACCTCATTTAGCACGGATTCGCTATAGTGCTCTTTTTCAAATATTTTTCCTAATAAATTTAGTAATGTTAAATTTCCGAAATAAATAATGAATGATAAAAGAAAGCATCATCTTTGGTTAATGTTTTATGTGTATGAGAATAAACACATACACAATAATTTATCATATAGCGATGTACATCGACATCTTGTGATATTTCCTCAGCTCCGGAAACTAGATGCCAGATAAGATACACAGCAGTAACCTATTTCATCGATCAACAGCAACATAATATATTTTAAAATGATTGCTGGCACAATCTCTAGTCATACTATATAATAATGATCCCGTATAGCGCTGTTTCGTTTCGCGCTGCATTTTTTAAGGAACGTATCAAGAGCGCTAACCCAGGTATCACTGGTATATCTTTAAGAGCGCTAACCGAGGTATCACTGTATCTAAATCCTGATCTTGTATATCGATGAATGGCGCTATAGAAAACTTGGTATCATTTCACCCACCGAGCAGACGTAAACAAAAAGAAGAAGAGAGATTAGAGAAAGAAAAGTTTGAAGTGATGTCCATCCAAGTCAATTCTATCCAATCCTTTTATTGAGTCATCAGATCTCCAAAACTGACAGGCGTAAAAGACGTCCAGCAAACATATTGACAGGCTGAATTTAGAATGAATGCGTTTAAGGAGTTGGCAAGGACAAATAGTAATAAAACAAAGGAAAATGGACGCCAAGGGTTGATTTGTACGTTTGAAAAGGGAAAGGAAGTGAAGCGAAGACTTAATGAGGTGCTGGTCATAAGTTGTCGTTGGTCTGACAAGTTACAGTAATGGCGCTGATCAACTTCCGGTAAGATTCGAGTCTCGTTAGGAGATTGGCCTACAATATGTCAGGATTTGTCAGAGGCAAAAGGGTGAGAAGAAACAGTGCAGTGGGGGGGGGGTGTAGCTTTTTAAAACAAATCAGAAACTTTAAGAAAAGAAAAGAATTTCAGGGGTGGATCGATTTACACAAACATAAGTCCCAGATTTGCCCAGACACATAGGTACGTAATATACACGTATTTACACCCTCACTATTGTGAACAAATTAATACACACTTCTATTTACATAAATATGCTAAAACACACGTGATCACAAATACACATATACATATTTTCACAAACACACACACACGAGCACGTATACAAATAAATCTGTGTTTGTTTTACTCATTTCGACTTCGACCGTAACAATATTCTTTGGTGTTGATGAATAACCCTATGTTTATGAGTGTTTTTATACATATAAATGCGTGCGATCATAGGTCTGACCGACTTTGTGTGTGCGTGTGTGTGTGTGTGCTTGCAAATTGTACAAAGCAAATATCTTGAGATATGAGGAAGAGTCGAGATTTCTGTAAAACAATTAAGCTGGTGAGACGAAAATCCCAATTATTTTGCAACGTTTGATTTGATTCAATAATCAGTGAATCGATGCGAACATCATAATAGAAAGCCTGATTGATAATAGTGTTTGGTATAAAATGAATTAGTAGCAGGTCCCTTGGTTTTAATACACAGTAAACAAACATGCACACAAATACATGCATGCACAAATAATTATGTATGTATGTATTCGTAACATAACCGTTTTGTTACCGAATCATTAGGAACAAAATCAGATAATGTACGCCCATTAACATTGATAGGAGTGTTATCTCCCTTTGTTATTTTCATCGTGGTGCGTATAAATTAGCAGAGACCAAAGGGAAACAATATTTATTTATGTACGTGTCTTTGTGCTTGGTTTACTTGAAAGAAACGACGTGATCTTTTGTTTGCTGGCTTCGTCAAGCTGAAACAACCCAATTTGCTTGTCCAGCATTGTAAAGAAATGAAGGCCTACATAGATGTGTTAACGTATCTCTTTACCCTCTCATTCACTATACATATATAGTGTAATCTCTCTCTCAACTCTCTCTCTCTCTCTCTCTCTATATATATATATATTGTATATATATGGTTCATTGTGAAAATCTATAT
>VCCN01002452.1:5550803-5563577 GCA_006491835.1 Architeuthis dux
GTTGCCAATTTAGAAATGTTATATCTAAATTTAGATAATTCTTAATATTTTATTTACTTTTATTAGATTTCTCTAGAACCGCTGATTCAAAAAACTTCAAATTCGACACTGCAATGTCTTTTGTGTTGACTAATATATCAGACAAATGTCAACTTCCTAAATTATCCAGTTGTTGAGTAATCGCGTCGCATATACACACAGACAGAGATTTCTTCAATTGTAGTTATATGTTTGCACACAGACAGAGAGACAGATAACCACATTTATATACAAAAAATATATACATATTCATCCGTTTTTTCTTTTTCGGAGCTCCTTGTGGTAGCACACCCAGAATCGAGAATTCCCGTCTCTTAAAAAATCAAGCAGTAGATTATTTTTTTTTTAAATAGATTATTTTAAAAAAAATAGATTATTAAAAAAGGTCGTCGTGTAAAGATTCATGGATATATTTGAATTTCTATGAGATGATTTATTTTTTTAGAAAAGAAATTCAACATTTTAGAGGAGAAACTTTTCAGGAAAGAAACTCAAAATTTCTTAAGCTTTTTGAGTTTTCTGTTGAGCATGTTCAAAAGTGCTCGCTATACAGAGAAAGCCGCTTATTTGGGACAGGATCTTTTAGATAACAATAACCGGCTGATCTAATTAAGCAGAGGATATAAAACAAATTCATTCTTAATCAATCTTTATTATTATTGGCTGAAGTATTGTAACACACCACCTTTTATTAAATTTGACTAGTTTTTACTTTCATCGTAATTTTAGTTGTTTTTATACAACTTATCAATTTGGGACACTGTTTATATGGCAACGAATAACAGCGCAATCGGGAATAACGAGTAAGCCTTCGGTGAGAATCGAACTCACACCCTAGTTTACTAGTTTAATATGCTGCCGAGAGTCGGTTGTAAGGGAGTGAGTTTATAAGTGTAAATCAGCTTCTGCTAATCCATGAAGTCATCGTGTCCGCTTGGTAAATGCTGCTAGGCGCAATGGCAATGAGTGTGTGAGTTCGATTCTCACCGAAGGCTTATTCTTTATTTCCGTCTGCGCTGTTACCATAGAAACAGTGGCCCGAATTAATAAGTTGTATAAAAACAACTAAAATTAGGATGAAGGTAAAAACTAATCAAATTTACTAAAAAGAATTCATTGTTATTTTATTAAATTGATTGTTATTTTAATTAATGTTCAATCAAGTGATTGGGACCGACAGGTTTTGATAACAATAACCCTTTGATAACGTTACTTGTGATTATAATAAACAACTTCCTCTGTATATGAAGTGTAAAACCGAGTGTTTCACTTCTACTCTAAAAGCGCAAATATATAGAATCAAGAAAGCCATAAAAAAGAGAACTGTTATTTACATTTAATGAATATGTATGATCTCTTAGGGAAAATAAAAGGATGTTTGTATGAAAACGATGGGGATTCTCTTTTCAGGAAGAATAGATGTTTTAGAGAGACTGATGCTCTTAGAGAGTCGAATGAAAGATTTTAGAAATCATATTTACCACCAAATGGGAGAAAGTTTCTGAGACTGAATCGCCCCCTCCCCATCTACACACGGATAGACACACACACACACACATACACACACACACACACAAAGACACACACCACAATCTTATAATAGGCCACGTGTCCGTCCGTCTGACACACTTTAAAATAGACATTTTTGACAACGGAGATAACACTTATATGTTAATAAAGAGTGTTCTCCCTTATTTATTTACTTGCAAATGTGTGAAAATTCAGGTTCATTCTTGTCACGCCAGAGGGAGAGAAAAAACTAACAGTTGTTGTCTAAAAAGAAATAATTAGTTAATATGCATGTGCACCTGGTATTCCCTAATGGTCACCCATCTGGGTACTGACCAGGCTATATGTTGCTTAACTTCGGTGATCTTACGAGAACCAGTGTATCCAACGTGATTTGGCCGTAACCCCTACAACTTTAGAGTCGGGGATAGGTTAATCAATCCTAGTCCTTTACTTGTACTTAAGGGAGTGGCATTGAGTATTATTTTTTAATGTCTTTGCTATGACTCGTAGGTGGATTGAAGCACGGCCCACCGAACCAGAAGCGACCACTCTACCACTGGGGCCACGGTGATCTGTGTCAGTCCACATTTACACCTCAAAATCTTGATATCATTTAATGTCGTCTTAGTCAATAGAATAGAATGACTTTTCATCACGTTATTTAGCATTTTTAATTTAAAGTTTTATTGCTGAACGTTTTTATTTCATTCCTGTGTTGTTGTTTTTGTTAAAATATTTTCAACTGGATTTTTCTAAAAGAATGCTATCGAAGCAAATCGATCTTCCACTGATTATTTTAATTAAGAAAATAATATTTGGGAAAATCGATCATTTTGTTTTTCTCACCCGAAAGTCACTTATAAGATTAGTTTCAAGAATTTAAGCAGGAAGTAGAATGAATGAAAATGGACAAAAGCAGAAATCTGGATTGGGACTAAAAATGTCTGCAGTGCTTATATGATGGATGGAGGAGAGAGAGAAATGAAAACATCTTAAAAGTATAATGTTCCCCTGCAGAAAACGGTTGAAAAGAGTGACAGTGGTAATTAGTTGTTTATTAGGACCGTTAACTCCAAGATACCAGTTTCTTTGTTATTCAAACCATTAAAAACGTTATATATTTTCAGTAATAACGTGCCCAAGAACCAGTTTTCATTCTAATCGGCCCAGCATGTTTATTTACATATAAATGTCCTGGGGTTTTGATATCGTATAAAGTACATTATAGCCACATTTCTGTCAAGATTTGAGAAACTTTCCCAATTGTAAACAAAAACAATGTCTTTGCTTATAAAATGTAAACAAACAATCGAATCAGCCATAACGCACCACCACCCAGATAGAATCACTCCACAAGCCGACATACAAAATTTCATTGAAATATAGTAAGGAATAACGAAGTTATTTAATTGAGAAAAGGGATACAACGACGACGACGACGGCGACGACGACGACGACGACGACGACAGACAGACAGACACTCATAGCGCCGGGGACAAAAAGAGAGAGAGGGAGAAAATACAAATCTGAAGCATTCGTCAGTTGACTCTCAGAACATCATTTGTCGCACATCATTAACGAGATATTACCCCCACCCCTGGCATGGGCAGTGGAATGAGAACAATCTATCCCGTAGATTGAATAAAGGTTACTGAATACGACAGACACCGGAAGAAGGACGGAGAGTACAGCGACCGAAACGTTGTACGATGAAAAGATGAGGACACTAGTCCGAGTAGATCAATGATGATAATCTTTTATCACATCTCATCATCTAAAAACAGAGATGCTTGCACAGTTACTGAAGATCTTTTGTCACTTGTTCCTTTTTTAACTCTATAGATGTCTGCAATCCGTTTATTTGTTCTTCTCAGCTGGATCTGTATGGATTGATGTTCAATGTAAGATTTCGGATTTGAATCATTCGAAAAGCGGTAACATTGAACTGGTAACATTGAACAGGTAACATTGTACAGGTATATCAACGGAATATTATGAATTAGACATTGTATAAATGTGATATCGTATAAAGCACACAGAGTACAAGAATGTACACATAATATATGAAACAATTTGAATTTATGATCAGGTGCACTTTAAATATAAAACATAACATATTTTTAAAATCTAATATTTCTTGTAACATTTAGACTAAATTATGAAATAAAATCTAAGAAAATATACACTACTAAGAAAATCTTTCTATTATCTGTCTATTAGAAATCGTAAACCAAAACTGTCAACATAGGTTTCTTCAGTTTTTAAGTTGGTCTGACTGGCTGGCTGGCTAGCTATGTATGTATCATGCGTACAGGCCGAACCAATAGAGCTAGATAGCTGAAAATTTCAACATTCACTCCTTACTCTAGAAAAAAGATTTTCTTGTTTTACCCCCCCCCCCCACTAAATAGGTTTTAGGGGATCACTGCCCAACAAAATGCGAGAGAATTAACTCATTCATTGATCACCCCTTTTCCCAATTCATTTATTTGATCATCCCCAACACAGCATGCTGCCAAAAGACATTGGTCTCTATTAAGTGACTAACCAGACAATATGAATCCTCAACAAATTCTACTTTACATAGAATAATAAATAATAATTCAAAACAAAACAAAAAGGTTGGCTCAGCTAATTTAAAGATTTCTTATAAAATTACCTTTAATTGTTATTTTTAGAAAATTGTTATCTTTTTAATCTTGCAACCAACCCACTTGCTGGACTCTTTTTCAAACTTACCAACCAAATTATCCACCTTTTCACAATCTGAAATTGGCTTCTAAATTTAACAAGTTCAAAAAAATGTCACTGAAAAAAGTCCCATTCTCACTGAAATGGTGTAAGTGATTCCTTCCACAACGATGTTCTTTCCTTTTCTTTTCAACGATTTAAAGTAACTTTCGATTTATTAACTCTTACCGGAGCATTTGAAGAAAAAATGAAGAATATAAGTCATCTAGATAAATTAATCCATTAACTGCTAGTGACGACAGCAATTGCGAGGCTATGTCAAAAATATTTCCGTTTCATTGTAATTGATAACAACTGAGTTATATCTGTGAGTCAGGGCTTTTATCTTGCAATGGATAACTATTAATGGGTTAAGAATTGAAATAAATTGAACTTTGAAATATAATACAATATATAAAGGAGCTAGACATGAGAGACTAACTACTGAGAGAATATGTGACTAAGTTATCCAGGGTCACAACAAGCATTCCGGGTATGCAAAAGACCCACGTGCGGTCGGCAGGCCACATGACGAGGATGGAGGACCATCGTCTCCCAAAGACTCGGAGAATTAGTCTTTGGTCGGCGCAGAAGTAGGGCCCCACGGAATAGGTACAAAGACTCCTTATTTCTTGGGGAATCAACAATCGTCAGTTGCAAACAGAGGCCATCGAAAGGGGGACATGGCGACACAAGGTCTATTAGGCAACCTCCCTCGCCGAAGCAACCCCAAGAAAAAGAGCACCTGCCAGATCGTAGACGTACTGTGCCATTGAACCATAGAAAGAAACCGAAAACTTAGAAAAATACCAGGATCTCGCTCGGGAATTGAGAAAACTGTGGAACATTAAGGTTAGAGTCGTGCGCATTATAATTGGTGCGTTATGAACCGTCCCCAAAACACTAGAATCCACATTGCGACTGTCCAGACTACAACAGTGCTGGTGTACTGAATAATAGAATAAATATTACGGAAATAACTAATTTAATTTTTTAATGTAAAAAAATAATTGGCATTTAACAAGAAATACAAATTAACAACTGACACTGTTGGAAAGCTGATAAGATTCTCTTTCTAACGATATATATATGTGCATACCTCCATTCGGAATTAATTCCACAATCCATAGACTTTGGACTGCGTACTTGAAGTTTTCTCGTAAAATGCTGAATACTTAGCTTCACATTTACGGCTGTAATTCTTTAAGCCCAACACATAGAAATTTATTAGTTATACTATTCGAGAGCTGGGGGGAATTACCTTTCTAAGAATGTATATATATGTATATACCTCCATCAGAAATTAATTCCACAATCCATAGATTTGGACTGTGTTCTCGAATTCTTATCGTAAAATGCTGAATAACAAGCTTCACGTTTTCGACTATAACTTTTCATACCCAACCGATACAAATAGACAATATACTTCCCCTTGAGAAATGCTACAGACACAAAATATAGACTGTTATATAAGTAGATACTTCAGAAAGAAAAAACTTGATTTTAACAGTTGTTTGTTCATTTTCTTCTTTGCTTTTCTCTTCCGTTCATTTTTGTTATTCTTCAGTGAAAAGAGATTCGAAAGTGTTTTGCAATCATCGATCGTCAAGAGGATTCGGAAATCGATCAGTTGTGCCAAAATGAAGTCAATAAAGGCCAAAGATGATTCTGTTCAGGTCCAACAGAAGCAGACGCTGGAGGCTTCCATCTTCCTTTTTTTCAGATTATTTTATAGATTTCTGATATAGTTGGTCTCAGTTCAAAACCCATTGATCAAACTCCATGTTAGAAAATGAAAATGATTGCCTTTACGCTGTCGGGGCATCACATATCTCAAGTTCTCCCAACACTCCTCTGTCTCGGAGGTCTTTGAGGTTTTGCCACCTCTAAGTCAATTTTCACAATTGACTTAGAGGTGAGAAGTACTCGATGTGGCGTCACTCACCTCACCTGTTATTTACCCAGAGCTGAGGGGAGAAAAATTGGATTCATGCTTTTCCCAAGGGCATGCGTGCGAAATGAACACAGATTGTTTCAGTCGGAGTTTGAACTCGGCTCGACGATTCCATTCTCCGTGATTCTAACCACTTGGCCAACGTCACCCCACCCCACCCCCTGTTAGATGTAAATCAACATTGGCTCATGAGTCAGAAGAATCAATGAATAAAGTAGAACTCGCAGGTAGAGTTAATCAATCTGAAGGAAACCCGGCTTGCATTTGACCCTTAGGGAAAATGAACGGGATCTCTATGCACACCTGTGTATGTACATGCGTGTGTATTCGCTTTCATCAATCAATTTCAAATGCTATATTTTAATATGTGTAAATTTAATATGAATACAAATAGCAAGATTTTGGCAGTGACTTTGATTTTTGCTCCGTAGTTGATCAAACCTGAAAGTTGCTTTCGTAACTAGAAAGCACTCAGAGAGCGCATACCTCTGTCAACGCCATTGTCACTAAAAACTGAATAATCAAATAACAGATCCTAGACTATGCCGAGACAAAAGCTTGTAATACTTATTCATCAGAGACATTAAGTGACATTTTGGGACACATAATGAGGAGGCTTGGAGAATTTAACGCTCACAGGGCGCATAGAAGGCAAACGGGGCAAAGGTAGGCAGCGAGTAACCTACTTGACGGGTTTGAGTAGATGGATGATGGAAATAATACCGGAAGGTGTAGAAGAGCAGGAGTTGCTGAGAGCGACATGGGAAAGGAAGCTGTGGAGAACCATGATCGCACACGCCCTGGAGGGACATGGCACATAAAGAAGAAGATAATGTAGTATATCATATTTATTTATGACTAGTTGACCCGTGCTTTCAAAAATGACGGAATATATCAATGGATAATAAAGATTTGCATTGCAGTGAGCTTGGAGAATAGCGTTCTATTGACCATAAACGGATTTTTTAATTTCTTGTTTTTGTTTGTATTACTTTTTAAAATGTGTATTATTCTTTAAATTCAGCATTTTTAATACGTCATTAGAATATAAAATTCTATTTTACTACGTCAGTTGCGTCCCTTAACGTGACAGAGTACAAAACCACATTGCTAATTATTATACACCGTGATGACGTTATTAGCTGTGTCATAACATCCGAAAAACCGAAACATTGTCTTGCAATGTTAACAGAATTGCAAACATTCCTGTATCTGGCTCAAAATGTAATCAATTGTTCCTTGCTCCATGGCCCACCCTTCCACAAAATCCTATTGAAATTCATTGAGAGATATTGTGTGGACAAACAGAAAAGCACACACTGCGAAATAATTCCATTGGATGCGGTTGCCTATCTGCTAACATTGTTTCCCTAACTAGATGATTCAGATCCAAGAACACAGGCAAGTATTAAGCTTTTACAAGTACAATGTGATCATGTTCATGCTTGTAAAATCTGCATAATCTTGATTTTATAAATTTAATCGAAGAATTTAAATTTAAATTTAATGTAATGTTGATAACCTTGAAAATACCTAAATATAGTGTTTTTTAAAAAGATCTGACATGTTTCAAGCTGATTGGAGTATTTGACAAAAAAGGAAATATATAAAAATAAAGATTAATAAAGGACAAAAAACCCAAAGTGATGACATTAAGGAACTTTGATTTTTATCTTTGTCTTACCCCCACCCCAAAATCTGAAATCTCACTCTTGCAATTCCAACGTAAATTCGATTCCCAAATCTGAATAAGATTAAAAAAATCCGATGTTTATCCGCTTATTCGGCATTTCTAAGAATTTTCTTTGCGTTGAATTCGATTATGAATCAATGATGATTATAAACAGATCTTGGATGACAATGGAGCAACAGACATTTGCAAAGGAGTTTCTTAAGAATGCGTATTGTTCTTAACAGTTTAATTTGGCCTTGGAAGATGAATTCTCTGAGAAATATTTCTTTGTAGACATTGGGTAGTTTGGGTCACCATTGAAATGAAGTGTTGTTTATAGAGAAATGTATTTTTAGTACTGTTTGTATATAAACTTTAGTCAAATATAACAGTAGAATACATGCAAAGGAAATATGAGCAAAACAGATATGTTTTAATTATAAACAAAAGAGCGCACTTGTGAAATAAAAAGGAACATGCACGTTACAGAACATCGGTAATGCAAAATTATATATCGTAAACACAATAATGAACAAATGTAATTAAAGAATGCTGATTAGATAAAATATATATTAAAATGTTCCCAATGAGAAATTAACTTCGAAGCAAATGTAAAGGATATTAAGAATACTGCAGATGCGCTAGTGCGCTTTTGAAGTTCCGCGCTATTGTATTTATACGCAAGAATCGGACGTAGTACAAAGCAGTAAAATCTCTCTGCTAAAATGGCTGGCTTATTTGTACATCTGTGTTAATCATACATTTTACATCTTTTCGAGTGAGCTTATTTTAAGAGCTAACTTGTTCTAACTTTGTGAAAAGGTGTGTCTAGGTTTATACTAAATTTATTTCTAAATTATTTTTGTTCAATTTGGAGTAAACAAGTTGTTCCAGTAATAATTAACTATTAAAGGTTTGAAAAAGAATGGGTGTAAATACGAAGAAGGAAGAAAAAAACGCAGATTCACAACAGACAGATTTAAATTGTACAACTTACAGTTACTACGACCCCAGAAATATCTAT
Organism: Architeuthis dux; assembly: GCA_006491835.1. NCBI lineage: Eukaryota > Metazoa > Mollusca > Cephalopoda > Oegopsida > Architeuthidae > Architeuthis > Architeuthis dux. Next base: position 5,559,735 of record VCCN01002452.1, read on the forward strand.
GATGAACCTTTAAAAATAAGAAATATAACACCAACTAATTTATGTGTTGATATTAGAGAAAAATAAGCAAAAGAAAAACAATTTGTATGTTTGTTGGCTAGTTGAATGAAGAGTACTCTCACTACTACTGTGATGTTACCTCCTGCCACTTCGGCTGAGGGCCAGAGTGTATAAATAGGCGGCAGTTGAGTGACGTCAAGTAATGCTCGATAGATCGACAGACCAGGAAGTTAATAACTATGCACAAAGCTCTAACGGAAACAGAATATCGTAACAAATGCATCAGAATCAATTCTATCAAAGCGAAAAATAGACAAAACTTAGAAAAACATTAAATGCCCGGTATTTTGGAGAAAGGCGAGGCGAGACTGTAAACCATTTCATAAAAATGTATAGCACGCTGGTCCAACAGGAATATAAAACAGATCTGGTTAGTCACTCAATAGAAACCGCCACGTGACCAATGTATTTTGGCAGCATGTCGTATTCGAGGTGATCAATTAAAACATTGTAAAAAGGGGTGCTCAATGAATAAGTTACTTCACATATATTGACAGTTTTGGTGAAAGTTTTGGTTGATGGTTTCTAACAGGCACGACAGAGTAGAGATAGTGATCCACTTGGAACTGTGCAAACGATTAAGTTTCGACAATAAATGGTATAAACACAAACCAGAGGCTGTCCTAGAATACAAATAAAAAGTAAAATTCTCTTGAACATTGAGATCCAGACTGATTACCCCATCCGAGCAAGAAGACATGATCTGATTGTCGTAAACAATGAAAGGAGCAGCTGCCAGATCGTAGACGTGGCTGTGTCAGCGGACCATAGAAAAAAACGACAAATTGGGAAAATACCAGGATCTCGCTCGGGAAATGAGAAAACCGTGCAACATGGAGGTTAGAGTCGTACTCATAATAGTTGGCGTACTCCCCCCCAAAACAGAAGAATGGAGATTGGATCAATTGCGACTGTCCAGGCTACGACAGTGCTGATGTCTGTGAGGATACTGAGAGAGGTGCTGCAGATGTGGGGAGACTTGCTGTCTCTCGATCCCCACCACCTGGTGTGAACATGCAAATGTTGTAATAATAATTAAAAAAAGCTAAATTCGTTTTTATTTCAGGGCAATCCCCACTCTCTGAAACCATCAATTAAAAAAAGATTATTCCACTCAATAGTACTTTTCAGCAAATTCTATTTCTTTTTTGTTTATTTAAAAAGAAATACATTTTCTGATTCTTCTTTGCGTTCATTTTTCGCATTAAATTTGTAGAAGAAATACTGTTTTTATTATTTATAGTTTTTTCTTATTTTCAAATAACGCTTCATCCCCGTCGCTTTGGAACGTTTTTAAGCCTCCAAATGGCAAAAAAGCAGATTTTCATACAAAAATTCATAGTAAAGAAACTAATGTAAATGTTAACTTGGAAATTGTATAAAAATCGCTAACATTTTTCACAATTTTTTCATTTCATTGCAAAGAATCGATGAGAAGATGAAAAAAGTCGTCACGAAAACAGGCTTAGTGTTTAACCCTTTCTTCTCTGATATTTCCAAAAAAAAGTAAAAGAAACTCAGTTAAAAAGAAGAAGCATCATAAGAGAAGAAAGCGCCTTCTTTGTCTGTTTCTTCTTTTTTATCTCTGCCAACCATCTTGACCTTTCGATAAACGCAGACTCTTTCAAATCTACCAGAAAACCTTTTATTTATTTTCAGCTACATTTTATTGCTTTGATATCGGTTTTTACGAAGTACAGTTTTATCTTGGTTAGCGCTTAGATAGATACGTTCCTAAGAAATGCATCACTAAACGAAACAGCGCTACACGGGGGTCATTATAACAAAGAATAAATGGAAAATTCACTACTTAGAGTTGCAGGCAATTTCCCACTCATGACGAGTGAACAAAACTTGTGGATAGACGGAAAATTTTGCGAGACATTTGGGTGTATGTCGGATTATCCATGAATGCGAATCATAATCTTTTATACAATTATTATCATGATGTACTATCTGTGCTATCTCACTGAGAATATTGTGTCAGGAATCATTTTAAAATATACGATGTCGTTGTTGAGCAAGAATGGATTAGTGCTGTGTATCTCGTGTGATAGCTACTTTCCGTAGCTGGTGAATATCTCTAGGTGTCGATGTATATCGCTACAATCGATTATAGTTCATGTGTATACGTTTATTCTCATACACATGGTGCATTAACTAAAGTGTATAGTATACGGTTATTTTGGAGACTTTGATCATTATTTATTTCGGAAATTTAACATTACTAAATTTATTAGGAAACGTTTTTTGAAAAAAGGGCGAATCGGCTAAGCGGGGGTAAACTAAGCGGGGGTAAACTAAGCGGGGGTAAACTAAGCGGGGTATTACTATTATAATCATTCTTGCTTTTTGTATCTTTACTCTAGCAGAGAAACCTGTCAGCTAAACACTGGGATCAACTGATAAGGTGTCTTAATAAATCTCCAGCACCCGACCTCGCCCCCCACCCAACAGTACCTTAGTCTACATTGTCTCAATTTTGCTCTAGATGTCTGTTGCAGTCTTTTAGTGAGGGTTTTGAAACCTTTCCTAGTCATCCAGTAATGATTGGCACCACCGTCACCTTTGTATTCAACAGTTTCTGCAGCTCTCAGCCACGGTCTTGAATATTTATTCTCACTCTCTTTCATTTTCACCTTGTGGTCACCTGGACATCCACTACGTTTCATTTCCTCCTCCTCCTTTGTATTTTATTTGTCCTATTCTCGAATACTGTTTGTTTGAATAGTTGAATCCACTTCATTTGCACACTTCTTTATAACTCCCTGTTCCCACCCAGTCGTTTCTGCTTTTTGTACTCATTGGCCAGTTTGCTGCATTTGCTGATAACGCGTGTCACAGAAGCAAAACCTTAATCATTATTTTAAATGGCGAAGAAAGAAAAAGCATGTAACTAGTAAAGCGTAACAATGACAATGAGCCATACAGAAATCAAGAAAAATATAACAGAACAACGTAATCTAACAGGACTTCGCCCGAGATATGCAGAAAGTATTGAATATGACAGAGATAATTGAGCCCATTTTCTTTTCGAGCATTTATTTCCAGAAGTCGAGAAGTCGAGAATTAAATAGAAACTATTCAAACTGTTGCCCTCCTAAAAACTGAAAGAATATTTCGAAAGATTCTGGATCGCTGAAGTGACTTGGTGTCACTTGATATTAAGGAGAGACTTGCTAAGTAATTAATTCTGTTTATAAAAAGGGGGGATAAAGCTTAAATAAGACACCATTTTGAACGTTTTTGGGAATTAATGGAGGATCTCCGGAGAGACATTCATATGGAAATTCACACACACACATGTTCTTTTAATTAAGGCACGTAACTTTGCTATTAATTGCTTCGATTTTCGACGAATATGGAAATCCTAGTTTTTCGTAAGATTCGGAAAAGGTACATTTCTTATGTTCATTAGGTACAGTCTCAGCGAAAGAAGGAGTAAAAAAGGCTTCTGAAAATATCGTGAATGATAGCTAGCTCCATTGGTGCGGCCTACACCCATGATACATACATACATACATTCATACATAGGCAGCCAGTTAGCCACCCAGCCCGACCAACTTAATAACTGACAAAACCTATGTTGACAGTTCTGGTGACAGTTGTGGTTGACGGTTTCTAATTAAAATCATCAACTTGTCACGTGTGAGCAATGAGCATTTTCGTTTATATAATTAAGACCCGAAACGTTTGAGTTTGTGTGAATGAAAATTCCTATGCAGGTATGTATGTATATTATAGTTGCGTATATATTTGCATACACATACACACACATACATA
>VCCN01002452.1:5877393-5889632 GCA_006491835.1 Architeuthis dux
AAAATATTGTAATGCTAATACGGAGAAAATGAACGGTGTTCTGTAGGAATTTCTATGGTTTGAATGTTTTATTGTTCGAATTAATATAGATTCGAATATGTGTTAAAATTAAACTGAATTTTTATATCAAATATTCATATTATAAATAATAGTTAATTCTTAAAATTTGTTTTAAAGTTAGGATTGGATGTAACGGTAGGGTAGATAAATGTATTTTTAAGTGTGACCATTTATAAATGTGGTATGTTGTATTCAGTTGTTGATGTTTATTGAGGGGGTATAATATAATGTTTTTAGGGTGATTCGGTTTATTGTTGAGACATTTAGGAGATAAGGTTTCCAATCGTGAGATCCATCTATCTTCGTGTAATTCTAATGTCGGTGTAGTTAAGTCTTTTTTCTATTCTTTCTATGATAATAATTTTTGCATCTCTAGTGAAGTCATGATTTGCTAAGCGGAAATGTTGTTCTACGGGTAATAGTTTGTTGTGGTCTACTGATTTTGTATTCTATTGTCGCCAGATAAAGCAAAAGCCATTCAGATTTTCCTATATATTGTACGGAGCAACGTTCGCATTCTAAATGGTAAATAACGTTTCTACTTTTGCAATTCTGGTACGGAAATCATTCGAGTTTGGATTTACTGCTGTAAGCTATTTATAGATAGTTGTTCCTCACCCTACGTTTCTTTGGCCATGATTTTTTCCTTTTGTGTTCTAACAGAGGCATAGTGAATTATTCGTATTTCTTTAATTCTTGATATTAATGTAATTTATATGATCAAACATGAAACACCGCGTCATTTGTCGTCATTGAAAACTTGTTTTCACTATTGGATATTAGCTCCGTCTGATAGTTTTAATTTTAATATTAATATTATCAGGTGTTTAGCACTCGTTGATTAAATATTATCAACAACATATATCGCTCTTCTTATATATGATATGTATTGTGTATAATACTCATATTACTACTACTATATATATCCTTTTACCTACCGTATCATTAAAGTGGCCCATTAGTATAGTGTCGTTTATATTTTCTCGGTCCATTATCTTGCTGAAACGACAATATATATATATATATATATATATATAAAGCTATAATTTATATGAGATAAAAGTTGCATCTCTGCAAATGCGTACACGTTGTGTAAGTCCAACACATGTTGGCATGCAGGTGTCTATGCGTAGATTCCATTTTGACATCTTTGTTTTTACAAAAACATCGAAATCTTTTTCCTTTTCCTTCCTCTAATTGCATCCATAGAATAATGAAATGTCCTAGTTTAGTGACTCGTCAAAAATAGCAGCGGACATCTTCCTTCTTTCTTTTGAAAGGAATCTCTAATTAATTGTCCATAATTAATTTACAGACCAATTTAACGCTCTATTTGGCTTTGACAATCTCTGCTTTCGAAATAGAGAAGAGATATATATTGTATTTGCTAATGAAAATTTAGCCATTAACGTACATTAAACTTATTGACACTGGACATGGAGCTGACAATTCATTAGAGGCATTTGATAATGGCTTTTTACAATAAAGACTTAATTAGAGACATCTGAAAGAAAAAATAACACACATGGAGGCAGACACGGACACACACACACACACACTCGGAGGCATACACACACACACAGATCAATGTAATATGAACAAAGCTATACTGCGCATGCGCACAATTTATGACTTTTGTTAAGTGGTTTAAGCAACAAGTTTGACGCGGGCGTCAGAGATCTTTCAACAGAGACATTCGATCTGTAACTGATAATGTTAAAAGGTCTGGTTAGTCACTTAATAGAAACCGTCACATGACCAATGTCTTTTGGAAGCATGTCGTGTTGGGGGTGGGAAAAGGGGTGATCAATGAATAATTTACTTCTCTCGCATTTTGTTGTGCCGTGATCAGTAAATAAAAGTCTGTTTTTTTCCCAAAAACAAGCGTGAATACTGCCAAGCCAGCCAGACCAACTTAAAAACTGAAGAAACCTATGTTGACAGTTTGGGTTGACAGTTTCTAACAGATACTCAGTAATCTATACTTTAAGCAAGTATTTTGTACTTCATATCAAATAGAGTTTTCGTAGGCCGAAATGCCGTAAAGCAAAGAAGCAATTAACATTAATTTACATGGGAAATTCTTTTAGCGTTCACAGACCCAAAATACGGTGATGATGATATGTTAAGCTGAGTCGTCGGAGGAGGGGGTGGTGATAGGTACAGGAGACTGGAATGTAGGAGAGAGAGAGAGAGAGAGGGGGGGGAAAGAGGATAGTGCCCGCGCTGCCCTTATAATGGTTCGCTGCATAACAAACGCCGAACACTATTTTCGCCTTTCACCCTTTTTTCGTAAAAGCGAAAAAGTGGCTTTGAGCGAACTTCCGAAATAGCGGGCCACACCAGTATGTGTGTGTGTGTGTGTGTGTGTGCAGGTTGTTGTTGTTTTGTGTGTGTGTGTGTGTGTGTGTGTGTGTGTGTGTGTGTGTGTGTGTGTGTCCCATTCACCTCTAGTGGAACGCGCAGAAACCATGACATGAGACGAGCAGTTGCATAGTGACAAGTGACAGAAATAAAAGCTGGTCGTTGTCGATATTAATCTAAATATACATTTAGGTAAGAGAAGAATTTCAATCGAGACTTCTTGGGAAGTTCAAGAGATGTCACGCTGGAAACAGGCACTCACCGTTCATACCTACCTACGTACCTACCTTTTTCTTTCTTTCTTCCCCCCCTCTCTCTCTCTTTAATTTTCATTCCTGTCATTCTCTTCCGTCTTTCCATCCTAAAACGCACCCCATCAACACACAGACATGCGCACGACCATTCATGAGCAGAAATGTCCAATTCTTGCACGTGTGCGCAGACTAACTTTACATTTTCTAGTGCCTTCTCAGCTCTCACTTATATTACATATTCACATAGAAGGCAAGATTAAATTTTGCAAACTTTCATTAATTACTACTTTACTAGTTTTCCATAATGTCAAAAAATGACGGAAGTATTTAAATAGCTTTGCAATTGCATTGTACTTAAAAAGATATCAAAAACATTATGTTGCTCTGCATTTTCTTACATAAACATTCAGTTTATGTTCAACCAGAATGAACTCGGATTTTTTACACATTTAAAAATAAATAAATAAATCAGGAATATCACTCTTTAATTATCATTTAATAGTTATCTCCCTTGACAAATGACAAATGTTACAGTCAAAATATATAGCCAATCAAAGTGGCGAATTATATAAGTAGATTACATATATACTCAAATATATTTTCTCACAGACAAGCATACAAAAACATTTGAGAAGAGTTCTGTGATCTTTTTAAAAATAACTTTTTCTTCAGCGAATTATCTTATGGGTAGGTATGGTAACATTTGGTATTTCTTACTTACGCATTTACAAAAAAAATAAGTATGGGAGACTACTCTTTAATTAGCAGGTTCATCTGAAGATCGAATTACTAACCGATTGGTGCCCAAGGGACAGTAAAAGCAGTACGGAAAGACCAGTCACAAGATGGAAAGATGAGATAGAAAAGTTTGCCGGTACATGATTTAAAACATAACTTTACATTATCTTCGTCACTCTTACGCCCCCCCCCACCCATCTCACTCACTCGTGCTTATATGAACGCCTAGAGACATGTTTAATATCGCCAGTGTACCTATTGATTTCTATGCGTGTTGTGCCAGGTTTGTATTGGTTAGTTGGTGTACAGACATATTTCTCTCAAAGAAAAATGACTATTCTCTGAAAGGAAAGGATTCAATGTGATATTTACCGTTACATTAGTGTCAAACATTTCAAAAGTTTCCATTCCTAATATATAAGCAAATATGTTTCTCTGCTTTGATCGCTTGCCGGGAACATCGGAGCCAAATGTGACAGATTGAAGTCACAGTGGCTATACAGCTATGCAAAAGAAGATATTTATTGGGGTGCAAGTGAATGACAAAAGTTAGGTTATTACCAGATCATGTCAAGAATGTTGGGCTTCTCCTTAATTTCAGATGAACTTCTACAGTCATAACTGTCTGTAACTTTTTCTTTTGACACAGAGAAACACATGTTTCTCAGATAAATTGCAATCATTTATGCCCTCTGATTCATCCTTACTTGCCATGTCTAACTTGGGACTGAATTAGAGTCTTGGCTCGGATGGATGAGGATGGCTTCGTCAAAACCTTCGACATTTTCCCCCATCTCCTTTTAAAAGTCGTCAACCGTTCCGCCACTCCGGTTAACGGCATGGAGAATGAAATCGACGAGCCGAGTTCAAACGCTGGCAGAAACTGTGTGAGAACAATTTGCACTTAAATGCATGAATCTATCTCTCTTCCCTCAGCTATCTAGCCATGGCTGGCAACCAGTCTAGGAGACGCACAACTCTGATGCCAAAAACCAGCCTGAAGAAGGATAGGCTCCGTCAGGGTAAAGGCATCAAAGTCGTTACTCGTTGTAATGCAATCTTTGGTAAACTGACCTTTCAGGGTGTGTTCGATCCACACCAAGAGTTTAATAAAATATAACTTTGAATCAGACTCGGGTTATTCCAAGTAAATCAAAGCTTCTTTTATATGGAAGGACAGCGTAAAAGAAAAATGTTTCTGTGGGCTATTCATCATTTGAGAGGAGGATCAAGTTGTTTTGTCCCGGTAACTCGATGGTCATACCGTAACAATTTTCTCTGGACAAAGTGTCAATAAGACGACTTAAAAGACTAACAAAGACAGGTTTGGTTAATCACTCAATAGAAACCGTCACGTGACCAACTTCTTTTGGCAGCATGCTGTGTTGGGGGTGCTCAATTCAAAAATTGGAAAAGGGGTGATCAATGAATAAGTTACTTCTCTCGCCTTTTATTGGGCATTGATCACTACAAGGTCCGAATTTTCAAAAAGCAAGCGTGAATACTGCCAGACACAAACTAAGGGACCAATTTAGCATAAAATTACATTGCAAATTGAGACCCCACTAAAAAAACTATTGTAGGGAGAGGTGAAAAAACGTTTTTCTAGTCATCATCATCATCATCATCATCAGCCGTTTAGAGTCCACTGCCTTTCCCATCCATGACGAGCGTGATTGTGCTAATCTCTGTTATATTTTCAGGCGTTTAGCTCCATTGATACAGCCTGTACACGTGATACATACATAGCCAGCCAGACAGACCAATTTAAAAACTGAAGAAACCTATGTTGACTGTTTTGGTGACAGTTATGGTTGACGGTTTCTAAGAGAACAGGTCAGCCTCTCTCGCTAATGTAGAGAAATCGAGAGCAATGTTGTACTAAATGAATATTTCTTGAAAATTGTCTCCTTTCTTTCTTGGTTGGTTTAAGTCATTCATTGATTTTCAAAACTCTGTGTTTCTACCGAGTGATATTTTCATTGCTTGGATGGATGGGTATTAATGTTAGGCAAACAGAACTACAACTCTTCACCAAGGTTTCGATCCAAGGCCGCTGTCGTTGCAGTTGCGGAGTGGGTAGAAGACGCTGAATTATCGGCCTTGAACCCGCTGACATTTGAACGTTGCTTTTCTACCACGAGTGTCGCTTTTGTAGCAGACACAACACGGAGACATCATTTCAAATGTCACTCTCGGGACACACTCGAGTTGGTGCTTGTGTGCAGCAAAAAAGAAAGAAAGAAAGGAAGCGAGAAAGAAAGGAAGAAAGTGCGACTGAATAGATATAGAATAAACTAGACAACTCTCTGACCCTTTGAGTCACTAATCGGTTTGAGCGCGAATGCAGACACAACACTATTATTTTCTCAGTTGCAAATCACCCCGGAAAGATCCAGATCCAGTGTATATAGTGTAGAACAGTTTCCTCCTCCTTTGTCCCTGCTTATATTTTTATGAAGCGTTTTATTTTTAAAAAAGGGGCAGTTTTATGATGTCATCTTCTTTGCTCGGTTTCTTTTCGGTACAGGTATACCCCGCTTTTCGAATGTTCGCTTTACGCTACTTTTACGTTTTCACGAAAAAAGGCGAAAGGCAAAAATAGAATTTGTTTTGCAGCGAGCCGTTATAGAAGCCGCGCGCACCCTCTCTCGTCCTACTCCACAGTCTCTTGTGCCTTCCACCACCCAACTTCCGACGGCTCAGCCTAGAATACCATCGTCACCATTGTTTGGGTCTGGGAACGCTCAACATTTTTCCCATATAAATAAATGGTAATAGCTTCTTTGCTTTACGCCATTTCGGCTTACGAAAGAATTTCATAGGACCGCTCTACTTTCGGATATCGGGGGAAACCTGTACACGCCAAAGGATAATAACTCTCTTTTTTCGCTTAGATATGCAATATTCATTTTTCTCTCATTGAAGACAACTCGCACAGATCTGATATATGGCAAATAATATAATAAAAATGTAATAAAGTAATTTCGCTCTTGTAGACCGGAATCGCAGTAAAGTTTAAACTAGCATTCCCAGGGAAATTATGAATCACCGCCACCAATATATGCTTCTTCTTTTTACCTCGTAAATTAAGCAGTGGTGGTGGTAAAATTAAGTTACCTTCGTGAAAATACTACCAGTAAGGTTTGAACCTTAAATTCATGATTGAAAAAAAACAAAAAAAATGGGTCTGGTTAGTCACTCAATAGAAACCGTCACGTGAGCAACGTCTTTAAGCAACATGCCATGTTGGGAGTGATCAATTAAAAAAAAAGGAAAAAAGAGAGATCAATGAATGAGTTACTTCTCCGCATTTTGGTTGAGCAGTGATCAATAAAATAAAGTCCGAATTTTCAAAAAATAGGCTGCATTTTTCCGGACACAAACTAAGGGATCAATTTAGGATAAACTTATATTGCAAATTGAACCCCCACTAAAAATTTATTTATGGGGTGGGGGTTAAAAAAACAAAAACATTTTCCCTACTTATTGAGGGGAGTGTGTGTGTAAATTTTCACGTTTCGGGCTGGGCGAAGTCCGGATACATAGATACATATAAATGACTAACCTAAACCCAGCAACAGTCTGTTGTGGGTAGCGATGAATAATAAAAAATAAAACAATTACAACCACAATAATAAAATGTTAGCGAATCTGAATTGCAATCGAAAGCCATTGACAATGTTTCAATCAAAGCTATCAGCCTTCAATCGTGTATAATTGCTGATCCCATCTTTGTCATTCCCTTTAACCACTCAAACAAACACGCGTTATCAGCAACGCAAATATTAGACATAAAACATCTCCAATCTCTTGCAACTAAGTGATTAGCTCTATTCAATTTTCCTTGTATAATCCTCTTCCAGATCTTGGCAGAGCAAAAAAGAGCAAAATGATTAACTGCAATATAATGTGAATGTTCTTTCAGCCTTTAATCAAATCTTCGCTTCGTACAGTAATGCCTCGGTTAGCGCTCGAGATACGTTCCTAAACAAACTGCAGCGCTAAAAGAAACAACGCTAAACGAAACAGCACTAAACGAAACAGCACTAAACGAAACAGTGCTAAACGAATCAGCACTAAACGAAACAGCGCTATATGGGGTCGTTATAACATGGCATGAATAAAGATTGTTCCAGCTATTATTTAAAAATATATTGCTGTTTAGCTTCAACAAGATGAAATGGTTTAGTGCTGTGTATCTCATATGATAGCTACTTTTCGGAGCTGGTGAAATATCACTGGGTGTTGATATATATCGTTACATGATAACTTATTGTGTATGTGTTTATTCTCATACACAAATTAACCAAAATGTACATAATACATTTTTTCGGAAACTGTCCATTAATTTCAGAAATTTAACATTACTAAATTTATTATGGAAATAGTTGAAAAAGAGTGTTATAGCGAATCAGCCTTACACGGGGTTATGCCAAGCGGGGTATTTCTTTAAATGTGTCTATATTGTTTTATACCTGTCATATAAAAGCGTTAGAGAAACATTGGTAGGAAATATTTTTTTTAAATTCATTCATATATTCATATTGTTTTTATTCATTTCATTCATTTTTCATCCATTTATATAAAAAAATGTTATAATTTTGTATTTTTGCTATTTGATCAGATAGAAGGTCACCTTCTATAGATCATTGAGTAGGAAGACGTTCTAATAGACCACCTGCTAATTATAGTAGGTTCCATATTTTATGGGTCCTTTATTACCTAAACCTAAGCTAAATTTAGTAAATATCTGTTTGGCCAACTAGAAAAAAACAACTGTTGTCCTTTCCACTGGGGTTTGAATTAAATAAAACTGTAATCAAATAATTATATTAGCCACTCAATAGGAACCGTCATGTTATCAACATCTTTTGGCAGCATGCCGTCTTGGGGGTGATCAATTAAAAAAAGGGGTGATCAGTGAATAAGTTACTACTCTCACCTTTTGTTAGATCACCAAAAAGTTCGAATTTTCAAAAACAAAGCGGGTACAAACAATGTATCAATTTAGCATAAACTTACGTTGTAAATTGAACCCCCGCCTAAAAACCTTTTTTTTGGGGGGAGGGGGGGGGGTTAAAAACAATTGTTTTTTCTAGACATAATAAGGAGCTAATGTTGAAATGTTCAGCCCTCTAGCGTGTACGCGTGATACATACATAGCCAGCCAGCCGGACCGACTTGAAAACTGAAGAAACCTATTCTGACAGTTTGGGTGACAGTCTTGGTTGACGGTTTCTAATAAAGCTACGTTTAAAGTCTACTTGAATTTCTCTGGTAAATATGAACTGACATAAATGACATCACGTTTTAGCTACAGGGAATTTGTGTCTGTACGTCGATAGAAAGATGTTATTTGATTCAAAATGGCAGACATTGTCTACAGAAGTGAAATGAGGTTGTGATTGGCTGATAATAAACCATAGAATGTTGAATGCTTCAGGTTAACAAACAAAAAGGATATTAGAGGAAGATTACTTGTGCGACGTATAGCCAAGTCCCCTTAAAGCGAGGTTTATAAGATACCTGTATAGCCACAAAGCGAAAATTGAAAACTACACAGATTAAAAATATGTTATGTTAAGTCTTGAAGAAATATATAAGTTCATAGAGAAGATATGTGAGGTCTGCCCATTGACACAACTTTGATGATTGCAAAGCCACCATTTACGTATGTTATGTTATGTGTGTCGTTACTGCAGATTTTTCAAGTGAGCAAAATTACCGGAAACCTGGATCGTGTAAAGACTGTGTTGCGCCAATCTCCTAAATTATGAAGTCTGTATATCATTAAATTATTCTGAAGCTGTCCTTGAATGTTTACTCTCTCTCACTCTCTCTCTCTCTCTCTCTCTCTCTCTCTCTCTCTCTCGCTGGGTAGGTGTGTATATCAATCAGGACGCTCACTGTAATTTAAGCCCCCTCTATACGATCCACATACCCGGCCCATAGCACTAAAAGAGGAGAGCCGGGCTCGAACCTGATGCCTTCGCGACACTGTTCGTGTGGACTGGACAATTATTGACATTGCCATCACTTACATTAAACTCGACCTTGTGTCACATTCTACCCTCGAAAGGAAGCGAATAAATATCATTTCTACGATTCACTTACTGTCTACATGAAAGCAATCAATGATAGATGTACAAGATTGGGAGTTATCTACTTGCTGGGGCGGGGGGTGAGATCTCTTAACCTCGTCTCCATCCTTGAATTGATTGCTTTCGTTCATCGCTTGCACTTTTGACACCGAATCTCTTCACCTATTCGTCTATTTCCCATCGATTCACTTCTTTCGTTAACAGAACAATTATTATAAATCTTTGCAGTCTAGTGGTATTCTATCATTCAAAACTTTGATCAAAACAGTTCTGTTGACATTTGCAAAGCATGTGATCTGTTTGTATGATATTACTATAATTACATAAACAATAGATCACCTACACGCAATAAATCAACTAATCGAAACGTCTTTAGAATACAACAAACCACTCTGTTTGGCCTTTGTAGATTATGAGAATGCATTTGACTCGGTAGAACACACTCAATGCGAGAACAAGGCGTTAACGAGAATTACATACAAATTATTCAAAACATATACGAAAATGGCACTACATAAAGATACAAACAAGATAAAGATAGCAAAGGGATTAAAACAGGGGGATACAATATCACCTAAACTATTCACAGCGAGACTTGAAAGCATCTTTCGGAAAACATTGCCCAGCATAAGTCCACTGCTGGACGAAGGCCTTTCCCATCTCCTTCCGTGACAAACTAGATTGTGCTAACCTCTGCCACGCCTTACCGGCAAACTTTTTTTATCTCGTCCCTCCATCTAGTGTCTGCGTTTACTGTCCCATGGGAACCAATCGGTTAGCACCCCCCTCTATTGTCATCTCTTCTTGCTAGGTGAATAGCACATCTCCACTTTTGCTGCTTAATTACTTGTATAATATCCTTCACTCTAGTCCTCCCTCTTATCCAGGTTGATCTCTCTCTTAGAGTTATTCCTAGCATTGATCTCTCCATGGCTCCACTAAGACGAAATTACATGCAGTCTTGTTGTAACAGCAATCGTTCTGACGGCACTATTTAATGAAACACGCATTCTAACGGCACTATTTAATGAAACACGCATTATAACGGCACGTTTGCTTTTATATTCTCGCAAGACTATTGTCGGAGATTAGTTTGCAGCAACAGCACATGAATATTTCAGTGCATTATTTTAAAAACTAAAATTAGTAAACACTTAAAATAATCCAATTAAAGGGAATTAACTGTTAAAGGTAATAGTCAGTCATTTTTGTCTGTTTTGTCTGGTTTCTCATTATATATATATATACATCGTATAAATCCACCCGTTATAACGGCAAATTGTTTGTAACGGCACTTGAATCCTTGAAGGTGCCCGAATAACGAGAGTCCACTGGAATATTCTTAATTTTGCAAAGATGTTTGCTTACATTTTGTTTTGTCATTCCAAGAACTAATAAGCATTAATAACCGAAATGCAGACTGTAATGTGTGCATTCAGTAAATGATCCACTAGTATACAATCTAAAATCTACGAAGATCGTTAGATGCTGATGTTCATTTGCAAATAATGTTTCTAGCGATAAAAGAGAGAACATGACAGTAATTCTTTGTGTGTGGGGGGGGGGTTGATGAAAGACGCGTTACGTATTGAACAGACGAGAAAACAATTTACCTTCGAGAACGAACAGCCAAAAAGCATAATAAATTGCATTAATTGCTTCCTAATAATAGTGTTCAAATGATTTGTTTCATGTTTCCTTTTTGGTTTGTTTGTTTTTTTCACTCTTGACTAATTTGTTCAGATGATAATGTCGAACCTTTTTTTTCCTTGTCTCCACGCGAAAAAAGGAAAGGACATAAAGAAACGTCTTTAAAATTATATAATTATTCTTAGTGTTGAGATCAGAATGCATTCGATTCAGCTCGGCGCTGTGTCTTGAAGACGAACATGAAAAACATCTTTAAATATTCATGGAGAAAAGAATGGCGCTTCCTCTGAGATCGATGCTTTGATTTGTTCTCTTACGTCTGAATAAAGTGTGTCCGCTTTGGTGTCGGGGAGCAATTATATAATACCTTTTTTGCTTTCTTAGGGACGACACAGTTTTAATATTCATTCTCCATCGAAATGTGCCATCTGTGTTCACACCTCATTGAATTGTAATGCAACATTGAACTTAATACGCTGTGTCTATCAACGATTTTAAAAGTGTATTTGAACGTAAGTTGTGTGATTAGAGAAATAATTCAATATTTATATAATATTGGTAATTCTTCATTTTCGTAGGTCGGTTATTTTTAACAACTCAAGATAGACAACTCGGACATCTGTCGTTTTGGTTGGGAATTCTTGCTTTAATCGAAATGCTGATTGGAGAGAGAATGAGAGGTTGAACAAGGGATAGGGTTTCTTCTTCGGTCAATCTTGTTTGACCACCTCTGACCGCAAGGAAATGTGGCAGGACCAAATCGAAATTTGACTCTTCCTGCGTCCGGTGCGCTCTTCGCTGCTGTGGCTAGCTGGTCACTCTTTATACGTTTCCATGTTTGAATCCAAGTACTCTTACGTATGTAGAAATCGTATGACTTGATTATATGCTTTGATTACATTCAACCAAGTGTAAAACTGATGTGTTACTTTGAACAAAATTCACGCTGTTGAATATATAAAACTTCGACACTGCCTGGATACGAACTCTGACAGGAGTTGAGATAACAGGAGATACACTATATCAGATAATGTGTTCAACTCTGGATTTTCATCTTATTATGATCATT
>VCCN01002452.1:5960361-5971618 GCA_006491835.1 Architeuthis dux
CGTTGGTCAAGTCATACCGAAACCGAGCCGACAAACTAACGAGAGTGACTCAGAGATGGTTCAACGTGATAAAGCGGGACACTGAACCCTTACCACCGGTATGTGCCGCTTCCGGGGACAGTATATACTCTTTGACTAACTCCCTGGGTGTGTTCAACCATCTCCTTATGAGCATCTCGCTCGTGGCCTTGGTTGTCAGTCTCGCTTTACCGGTCAAAGTGTCGGATATCCAATGATACAAACACAGGCAATCGGTCATTAAGTGCAGCTCCTTTGCAGCTCCTTTTATGTGCTGTACGTCATTCACCGGACGCAGCTAGCACGCATCCTCTATGACAGATCCGCTAGCCTCCGGTCGCAAGGGAAACAGGCCTCAGTCCATACGTTGACCACCTCCTTGCTGGTCGCACATCAGTCCCCATGAGCGGGCTCATCTTGCTGCATCCTGATGGCGGTTTCTTTAATCATACGTTCAAGGGGAGCATCGTTCACTCTTCGTTTCATAAACCCCGTTGCCATGCGGAGCCAGCCGCACACTGGGAAGTGTCCCATAAGCCTGAATGTGCACCTGTAGGTAGGCTCTCCTGAGGTCCAAGAGCTGTCGTCACTCTCTCAATTTGTCTGCACAGACGTCTGCGTTGGCCGTGAATGCAACACCGTGCGTATTCACCTCTCGGTAGTCCATCACCGGATGCACCTTCGCTTTATGTTCTTGCACCACGGCCATTAGCGGCATCAAACCTCTGGGGGTCCAAGCTTCCCCTCGGGGTAGGGT
Source organism: Architeuthis dux (assembly GCA_006491835.1). NCBI lineage: Eukaryota > Metazoa > Mollusca > Cephalopoda > Oegopsida > Architeuthidae > Architeuthis > Architeuthis dux. The sequence goes on from VCCN01002452.1 coordinate 5,961,137, forward strand.
ATCAACCATCCATTGTCCATCCACCCTTGAAGTTCACGTTCGTATTCGCCCCGAACCTGTTCGGACAGGAGTACTCTGACATCCTATTCTGCAGTCTCTCCGGCGTCTGGTTGTCCGACAACTTCTCTAATGCGGTCCAAATCTTCTTCGAGTTCTTCTGACAATTTCGCAGTCAAAACCGAAATAATCGGCCATAATCATGCTAAGAAATGATTCAAGTGCCCGTATGCGAAGTATCTGGCGCAGCAAAACATGAGCGGGAAGCCCGGATATTCTAACAGAGCCGCCATACGAAGTCTCTTCGGCTGTGACTGGGCAGAGGTCTCCGGTTCGATTTCGTGGTCGGCACCGTTTTTACATGTTATCCATTAGATTTATTTCGCTGATTAGCTCAACACAGCAAGGTATCCTTCTCCTTCCCACTTTGCTAGTCTGGGGGAACTTGAAACAAACATGACGTATGCTCTGCGTTCTCTTTAGCAAACCAACCATAACATAACGGAAATGTTCGCCATTCGCAGTTGAGCCATAGAACTGTAACGACTGAAATTCCCGTCATCCGCAGTTAATTGGTTTTAAGCTCTTATGGAGATGTATCTGCAATCAGACGTAAGTCGGTCGAGTGTAAGCCTACGTATGACTGTAATATGACATTGCTTGAAAAGCTGAGGATCTTTAAACTTTCCAATGTCGACAAATGTGCACGCATATATAATGTACGTGTAAGGTTCTGTGTCCCTGAGGGCGTGTCTATTTTGTCCTCTTTCTCAATCCGTCAAACACAAAAGGATTATTATATGCATTTCAAGAAGCTTTTTTACACTTAGTTTGTTTTCTGTTGTGTAGATCCTTCCACTCTTGAACACTCTCCTGTTTTTCTATTGATCCCATCTTTTGTTCTTCTCATTCCTTAATACTCCTTTTCCCCTTTAATCACTTCTACCTTTCTCTTCATTCTTCTTTCTCTCCATTTCTCCTTTCTACCTTTACCCTCCTTCTTTCTTTCTGAAATTCTTTTTTATTCATTCTTTCTTTAATTCTTTCTTAAATATTGTTATTAAATATTGTCAAACTCCAGTACAAAGACTTTGTTTTTCTACCGTAACAAGAACAACGAGAACAACAAGAACAACGAGAACAACAACAACAATCCTCACCAGATTTAGGGGAGTAAAAATTAACATTCCCCTACCGTGATTTAAAACCACGACCAACTGATTGGTAGGCTGGTCTCTTACCAACTGAGCTAAATTGACAAATTTTACAGATCTACGAAATCTAACAGATACGCAAGGCCTTATTTCATTCTAATAAATAAATACATTTATACTAAAAAATCTATATTTTAATAATTTTTTTTATATAATACAAAATTTGCAGTAATCATCTTCGGTCGGAATAGAAGTGGGAGTTGTTTCCTTCCTTTTTCCATCCATCCTTCCTTATTTGCTTTCTTCTTTCTCTCCATTTTATATTTAAATGCATCTTTTCTTTCTCTAATGTCCATCCTTCCCATCAAGCTAATTCCCATCGTTTCCGTTTTCTAAACATTTTCCATTTCTTCCGTTGTTTCTTTCCTTCCGTTTTTGTTTCTATTTCGCTTTTGTTTTCTCCTGTCCGTCATGACCAACTTCCTTTCTTCTGCCCCCAGCCTTTCCTCTGAGCTTTTTCTTCCCATCGCTCCATTTTTCCCGCCACAATTCGATGCTCGCAGTCGGCCATGTTTTCTGACAGTCTTTTTATTAATTCCTCAATTGACAGTACAATTGTGCTTAATGGACGGTCGTCGGGAACCCGGATGTGGAAGGAGTTGGCGGCAGAAGACGAGAACAAAAGAATCAAGAATTAATGGAAATTTTAAAAATGAAAATTTTGCCATTTCACTGATGCATGAACACTCAAATGTTTGCGTATGAATACACACACACACACACACACTCACACGCGCGCGCGCGCGCGCGCACACACACACACACACACACACGTCCGCGCAAGCACAATCAGGAGAAAAGTATATAAAGAGTAAATAATACACTATATATACATAGCGGGATATACGCATAAAACGCATAAGCCATTCATGCCAAAAGAATTCGCATTAACCCATCTACAGTGTCGCCCATAAATGAGTACACCCCTAATACCTTTTTAATAGAAAGTTAATTTTCTTCTGAACCAGCAGTTTTTATTATTTCCAGTTGAACATTGCACAAATTGATATTATCAGGTATTATTTATGACCAAACTCTACAGCATTGAAACTCTGTTGCCAAAAATATGAATATGTTGCCGTCTAAAAATGAGTACACGCCTACAAAAAATATTTTTGGCAACAGAGTTTCTAACGCTGTAGAATTTGGTCATAAATAATATCTGATAATATCTGTTTTGATTGTGTAATGTTCCACTAGAAATAATAAAAACTGGTTTAGAATAAAATTAACTTTCTATAAAATTCTCTATGGCTTAGATTATATTAAGAGAATCACACAACGCAGCAACATCTTCCAATCTCTCTCTCTCTCCTCTCTCTCTCTCTCTTTCTCTCTCTCTTTCCCTTATCAATTATTTTATAGATTGATCTATATCTGATTCTGTTTATCTATTCATTGATCAATCTATCGGTCTACCCATCTATTTATCAATCGCAATTCTTCACTGCCTTATTCTTAGGACTACATAAGGTTTAGGTGACTGGCGGTGGGACTAACCTGAAGTGAATCCTGTAGTCGTCAGACAGACTCCCATTATCGTTGAAAGATTAAAGAAGAACGGGGGAAAGACAAACAGAAGCTGCTTGTGGGGAAATGGGGGCTAACAGACAATAAAGTGAGAAGACGTGGAGTAAGGGACGAAAGATGAGATGAGAACATCCAGACACAGGAAAGTGAGGGAAAGTGAAAAGGGTGTAAAGAGAAAAACCGAAGAGGAAGAAGAAGAGGAAAGTTTTCAAAAAACAAATAAGGGAGAGTAATTAAAAGACGTTGACTGAGAAGGGAAGAAAAATGGGAAAACGAGGGAAAAGGAATTAAAAAGAGAAAAGAATTCATCAAAGTTCAAGAAACAAAATTGGCAAAATAATAAAAGAAAGAAAAAATACAAATGAATAGAAAATGTGTTTACATCAATCTTCACATTATGTTGGATAATTGACAAGTAATGAAAATTGAACTTGATATGTCCAGACTGATTTTTAATTAATAAAAATAAATGCATTTTGTGCATTTAATACTATAATATCACGACGAATGTTTGTTTGTTTCTAACTTTACGTTTTATAGACTCCCAAACGACTATACCCTACGTGCTGCAAATTTGTGTACAGTGGTAATTTGACCCTAGGATGAACATCGGATAGGTGGCGCTGACCTCTGGTGTACTCTACAGGTCAATTTTGGAATTTTCAAATCTTAAGGAGACAAGTAAATTTCCACCAAATTCACACGTTTTACCACCCTTAAGGCCCGACGGATGGTGCACACTCGCCCCTTATTTAATTTTATAAAATCTCTATAAAGTCTAATCTCCTGTGTTGTTATATTTGATTTTTGTGTGTGCGCAGCCCCAACAACAACAACAACAACAACAACAACAGGAAATAAAGTAAGAAATGAATCCGTTCTCCATTTCCGTCAGTCTACTTTGGTTCTTTATCAACTTAGTGTCTGATAATTCTTATCAGACACTAAGTTGATAAATAACCAAAGTAGACTATGTTAATGATCAGCTCTTTTGTAATATTATCTCCATTTTATGGCTTCATAAAAGAGCTGATCATTAACCCATTTACTGCGAGAGGTGGTAAGTGTAATAGTTATCCATTGCAAGATAAGAGCCCTTGTTCATTGCAAGATACTCCATTGCAAGATAAAAGCCCTGACTCACAGATAGAACTGCATTGCCATCAATCACAATAAAATTGGGGTTTTATTGTATTAGCCAAAGAACTGCAATGAGGAAAATTTCCGTCATCCGCAGTTAATGGGTTTTAATATTATTTTGTTATGCAATACAGCAATTAATAACCCCAAGAGTAATGAATCTATTTACGAACTGTAAGAATTGTTTTATATAAGATGATAAGTGGAAGAGAATAGTAATAATTAAAAATAATATCTGTCATCTTTCTCCTCGTAGATTTCTCTAAGGTTTTCACTGAGTTATGCGTTCTGAGTTTTTAACGCCGTCGGCGTTTCAGTAAAAAGATTCATTCTATAAAATCGAACTTGACGAATCCTGTTCATTACAAATCCATGCACGAGCAACCACATCCGTTTTCTTACATCTAGAAACGACCTGAAGGGTATAAGTAAAAGACTTGTTTACGAACATAGCTACACGAAATGGCATTGTATATCCAGATATGTATCTTTTCCAAAGTGTACTTCATTTTAGATTCCTATTTCATCCTGCAACGGATATAGGTCTTGCCATCGAATCCAACCATGTTGGATTTGCTTTCGTCAGCAAACAAGACATTGAACCACATTTCCGGTGTCTCGGCCAAATGTTGTCCAACCGACGTTTCCAGTTCTTAGATGAGACCAATGGCAGTTTACGGGTTATACGTCTTATACGCCTGATATATTAGCACTAGGAAACTCGGATCGGAGCTAGACGGAACGGAACAGTCGCATTCGTATGCCCTCACTATTAGCCGATCCTGCCTCGGGTCAGTTTTCTGGGGTCTTGGTATGGGTTGATGGGTTCCATGTGCCAAGCACTTCTTATACACGTACTTACAACTTCGGCAGCTATGCTGTAAAGAAAGGCTATAATTTTAGTCTTAGTCTCAATGGAGTTTTGTGCAAGTTTCTGATTCAAACTACTTTTAATTACTACTTTTACCGTTTTTATTTTTAATAAATGATTTAATCAGTTGTCAAATTCAAAAAAGTAAACAGTCCAACTATTTTTGACCGGTGACCAAACTGATGTAATACAACAAGCGAGTCCTATCACTCGAATGCATTGCCTCTTGTCCACAAATCTAATATTTACAGAAAAGTTTAGATCAGAGATATCAATCTGCGTTGTTTGCTGATCATTTTCAGGGTTCATCCCATGTTTGATGAAGTCTTACAAACTCAAGTCTGCATTGTTTGTGGATTATTTTATTTATTAGACGCTGCAATCCTTTTCCATGCCTGAATCCTGACTTTTTAGTCTGATGGTCTCTTTGTGAACTTTAAGCCAGATGGACTGATTGTAGTTTTGCATCAGTGCTTTGATAACTGCCCTCTCATCACGATCCGACATATTCTTGGCTCTACCACCTCTGTTCTTGAGGTTTATTTATTAACGTTAATTATTCCAGATAATAATGAAATTATTCAAAATTTCCACTTGAGTTTAAGTTTGTTAAACAGATTTCGAGGCTGAATGGGTTTTCAGTCGTTTTCAAAATAGAAGAGAACAATGTCTAACTTTTACTGTTCCCTCCTCATCTGTCCTCCCCATCAATGAGAAACCTAACCAGAATGATCAATATGAGATTAATTCCCAAACGAAAACTTTTGAACTTAATAAAATAAATGTAGTAATTTTATCGAATCCGATTATTTTCTGTTATTTCTATTTTTCCCTCTGCAAAGGGAGGGGGGGGATCGGCCATTCATAAATTATCATTAAATATCAAAGAAAAGCTGGACAGAAGAATGTTACAAAGGTCTCATCTTTTGAGCCGACGTGCAGGTATCTCTCCCTTTTGGGGCGTTCAGAGTTTGTTTTGCAGTTAGCCGTTATAGAGGCAACGTACACCCTATTCCACTCTCCCTTAAGCCCAGACTTCTGTACCTCCAACCAACCAGCCTTCGAAGATTCAGTCTAACATAACATCATCACCACTTTTGGGGGTCTGGGAACGCTCAATAATTTTCACATATGAATTAATGGTAATTGCTTCTTCGCTTTACGTTATTTCGGCTCACGCAAGTAGATCCACCAGCGTGCGTGTGTCTTCACATATCAACTGTACATGTGAAGATTGTTTTCCTCTTTCCTCGATCGCCCAAGACTCTCAAGGCCTCTGAGTCCCTCCCTCACGCGATCCCATTCACGTATTAATATATTCACCCACAGATAAACACGATGAGCAAATATAATAGTTTTCCTTTTCATAATAGTATATTATCCCTTCTGACTTGAACGCATAAAAACACGCACACGTATTTGATTCTTCTTTGTCTGAAGCATTTCTCTTCCTCCTCGTCCTCCTCCTTCCAGACACGCATACCACCGATCAGAGCATGAAATGAATTCATTTTATATACAATCCCGTCATTTATTGATTCATCTTCTGTTCACTCAGGTGAGAAAATGATACATAATTCCAATGCCAACAAGGTAAAGTGGTCACAATATTAATTCCGAATATTGCTTTTTACGCGTCACTGGCTCCGGCGGAAGCCATTCTTGCACAACGCATTTTAGCCCGGTAGATTTAAACCAGGCAAAAAGAGGAGAAGCAGACGAAAGAGATTATTGTTAAAATAGCAATAAGCAGAGCCAAAATGAGCGCCGACTTTTCGGGTAATAATCTTTCTGCCTTCCTAGAACGCCTGGTGTAGGTTTGGCTAAATTCACCGAGATTCTCGTAAAAGCAACGAGGCGATTGATTTTTCAATTTCATTTAGGTACCAAGTTGAAAGTTGTGCCTTCCATGCCAGTTTGGTTACGTCGGACCAACCAACTGGCGTTGCTGTTCCATATTTGGAATCACGATTTTCCGATTTCAAATCTAGGTTGAATGAAAACAAATCACTCATTCTCTCACTGATACTAGAAAACTGTTCATATCTGGAAAGAACACTTTCCACTAGAGACTCTATGTATTTGCAGTCAATGGAACCACTGTAAACAAAAGCTAATTAGCTTTTGTAGAAGTACTAATATGTGCGTGTGTGTGTGTGTGTGTGTGTGTGTGTGTGTGTGTGTGTGACAAGACAAAGGGCCTTTAATTCTGCTTTTAAAATAAATGCTTTATTGGAATAATTTAATAAAATTTTTGTTTATTGTTTCATTAGCGGAAGAGCCACAAAGTGATTCCGGCTTATAAATCATTGTCTTTCATTTATTTTATTGTAGTTTTAATACAAAAGATTAAAAGAGTTTTACTATTAACCTTTTTTACTGTTAACGTCACATTAACTTTTCTTTATAATCTGCCAATCATAAAGTTTGAAAAAGTTTTATTGCTGCAATTCCAAGTCTCCCTTAATAATCCTGCAATTGCATTGGACTTTAAAGATATCAAAAACATTACGTTGTCTGCATTTTCTGTTTATGTTCAACCAGAATGAACCTGGATTTGTTACGCATTTCCATCAAAAGTAAATAAGTAAGGGATACTACTCTATACTTAGCATTTAATAGTTATCTCCTTTGACAAATGTTACAGGCAAAATATAGACATGGTGTATTATATAATTAGATAAGAGCAGAGCAGTAAACTTTCAGTTACAATGTGAATATCTGTCCGTCCGTATGTGACAAGCCTTCCGCAGAAACCACACATCCCCATGAAATTTTCTCTGTGTACCAATCTGACCCCAGACATGTTTTTAGCTAGTTTTTGAAAATATATGAATAATATTTAGTGGTTCCGCTCTTCTATCATTTGTTTGCATGGTAAGTATCTAAATCATGCGGAAAAGTAAGTAAGTGGGTAAGGAATACTGCAGAGATACACTAAAAAGCTCCATCAATGGCCTTAAAGTGGTGAATGAGTGATAAAGAAATTCAACAAGTCACCCAGGGGGAAAGCAGAACCAGCTCCTGTTGAGGATCGTCGAATACAACAGAAAAGCCATCACATGAATTTAACAAATCTAGTTAACATTAATCTGTAGTATCAACTGTTTAGTCTTTTTTGGTTGTATTGTAAAATAAATGGAAAAATGGGAAACCTCGTTTTCTTAGCCAATAAACTATGATTATACCTCAGTTGTCCGCCAGAAACACAGTTTCGGGGAAAAGATTGAACGGGGAATTCCCTACACACTAGTGCAGCAATACATAAGAGTTTAAATAGTCTTCTCAATTTTGACTTCCGGTGGGGGGGGGGTTCCACGTGACCTGAAGTGGAGATTTAATTCTTAACAGTCCGATAAACATTCTTGTAGCTAATCAGAATTTGTATGACAAATTTTCAATATGGATATGTACATATGTTTTCATGTACGTAAATACCTCTGCATACATAACTATGTACAGTAGACTCCTGTTATTACTACATATTGGGGGTGGGGGCGTTATAATAGATTTGCCGTAGTAACGGGTGGATTAAAAAATGCGGCGTGAAAATTAAAAAATACGTCATCCAAATTTTAAAATACGGCAAGCCAGTTATCTAGTTTTAATTTGCTCGGTGAAAGGTATAATCTCTGGTCAGGTAGAATTATTGTGCAAGTATTTTCTCAGTTCTTTCTAATGAAGCATTCTGAAGCAAGTGTGTACTTAATTATGAATATGAGAATCTATATCTGCCTTTATGCATCTGCAGGAGGTGTGAGTGGCATAGTGGTTAACGGCACGAAAAATCGGAATCGGTGAGTTGAGTTCAATCTCTGGCCGAGGCTGTTTACATTCACTTCGCATTAATACCCTTAGGAAAGGCATGAATCGATTTCTTGTTTCCCAATCTATAGACAAAATAGCAGCGTAGATTGGGTTCTCCAGTCTTGAGAAGGCATCGATTCTAGGAGGACAACTCTGATTCCAAAACCAGGATGTGGAACCCCTTTAAACGTCCCAGTGCTAAATTAATTAACGTTGTTGACATATTTCTTTGTTTTGCATCAAAAACGTAGCAAAAATATTTAATATAAATGTGAGTTTTCTGTGTGTGTGTGTGTGTGTGTGTGTGTGTGTGTGTGTGTGTGTGTGTGTGTGACCCTCAAAACCAGATATATTCTGAATCAGCATCACCCGGAGAAGATTTGCATAACATTTATTTGTACCTACACACATACAGAGGCGCAGTATCTATTAGTCTATCAAATGGATAAATATTTAAAGCGTTTAGAAATCACTATTTGAATTTAAATGAATCCTCGAAATTAGGCTCATAAAGGTAATTTTTCACGCAGAATCAAAATGTCGAGTCAAAAATAAGGTTTAGCACAAGATTTCAATTTGTACTTTTACCAAGCGTTGTTTGGTTCCTACTTTTTCAAATGAGAAAAACTAGTTTCCTCACTCATAAAATGATGTTTATGCTTGATCACGTTTTAGTTTGTTTATTTCTTTTTTCAGTATAGCGAGTTCAACTAAAACTACTTGAACATTATGAGGTGTAGACTTCAAATATGTTTGATGTTTTTGTCAAGTTCAGTTTCCATTCCAGATATTTTAATTAATATTTTCGATAAATATTTACAACGCAGAGTTGTTTGCGTTTCCTTGGAAGAGCGCAAAACCAAATTTAATATTAACAACTGATATTAAAAGGTTCCTAACATCCGCCTTTTTAAAGCAATGTTCCATTCAATTCATGGGCATCACCGAGCTTACAGCCAGTCTATAATAAATATTAGCTCATAGATACATGGCTCTAAAATAGTTTACACACGTAATAATACATTTCCTCTTATACATACAATACATTCTTTTTTTACACAGCATGGGAATTTTTATATTTATGGTTGAAAACATTTTAGAGTGCATTTTGGAAGAGTGTTTCAAAATGGCTGCTGCTGAGATTTGACCCCACTTTCGCATAACTGCTAATAACTTTGAAGTCGATAGTGTATGATTCGTTTAAAAGAGCAGACGCCGAGACTTCGTGAATACAAACATGTAAAGAAAAACATTCTTTTTTATTTATGTTCCTGCTACCTGCGAAAGTCTCTCTCAGAATTTCTTTTTGTCTATTTGACTATCCTGACATTTATATAATCTTCTGGAAATAAAGGTGATCACTACTCGGTTCGAAAGTGTTCTCTTCCACCGTGCTATCATCAGCGGTTACCCTTTCTGAGAATATTAAAACCAGTGTCGAATTTATCGCGTTTTTCATTTCTTTTATATGAAGGAGATACACATTTACATTTACAAAATCACTCTAAAACAAACCCATAGCACAGAGGGCAATGGAACGAGCGATGTTAGGAATAACTCTTAGCGATGGGGAAATATCAACATAGATCCGAGAGAGGACCAGGGTGAAGGATATCTAGGTCAGGCGATAAAACTATAGACTAAGACCACGGGAATGAAATAAGACGGCGCATAACGATTGGCTGAAAAGCATTTGGTATAAATAGAGATATAATAAAAACAAATTGCCAATATGCTTAAAATGTACAGTATACAATCAATGCATAATAGCAGCTAGGACGTACGGGTGCGAAACCTGGAAACTTACAAAACCACTCGAAAACAAACTCCGAGAGAGGACCAGGGTGAAGGATACAAGTACAAGTAATGAAGCAACACAAATGGAGATGGGCAGGACACACAGCGAGAAGAAAGGACAACAGA
>VCCN01002452.1:6050319-6064818 GCA_006491835.1 Architeuthis dux
TGCAACGAAGCTGTGTTATGACAAGTGGGACGTTACTGTCTAGTCATTGCCGAGACATGCAGTTGTTGTTTTTTCTCTACCGAGAACACCGTCATCAAAAAGTAGCCACAAAACTAAAGGAGTGAGAACGGTTTTAGGGAAGAATCTTCAACTAGCTGAAAAGCTTTTCAAACGAGAGAAAAAGAAAGCGTGATTTTGAGTTGAAGGTCTACTACTTATATAGGCCTTAGGTCTTAGTATCATGTGAAATATTCCCAAAGGAACAAGATGATAATATATCACTACATATCATCTTACTTTAGCTTTTATCGGTGGTCATGCTGAAGACCAGTGTCAGTTGTAATTAGGTATCGAGTTGGGACAAATATCTGGGCATGATCCCTTTCAAGCATGCACTCAGAAATAATACTTAATAAATCAATTAATTAGAATAGTGATCCTTACTATACATATATTTTGCCCCAAGATAATCTGCAGCGAAAAGTGCACTGTATACTTTGCGGTATTCAAATTGTCAAAGTGTCATACAGAGCATTGTAATTGGTTCTGTCAGAAACCTTAACTAATCAAGAATAGGATAACGTTTCACTTGTGCCCTCTATGAAAGGCCGTGAACGTAACCCGACAGTCATTACAGCTACGCTTGAATCCTGGTTCTTTGAGGGCAAAGATTACTAAGCTGGCGGCATAACTCAACTAACGTAGACTTGCTTATTGATTCCAATACAAACATTTTCGATTGTTCAGTTCTAGTTAGAGCCACACCTTCCTCGAACAAGATATTGATCCCCTTAATTAATTAGCGCACCGGGTGGTTTCAAAGATTGCCTAGTTCGTTAGTGTTTGTCATAAGTTGTTCAGTTTAATTGTTTGCATGTCGGTGCTTGTTTGTTTGTGTTGTTGTCTTCCATCGATTTCTTTTCTCAAGAAGAAGAATTATTGTTATCGTTCATTTAACTTTTTCGAAATTACTTCCATCATCATCTCATCATCATCATCACTACTTTATTATTTTCTAGGGTAAAATTATTAAATTATCTAACTATATAAATACCATTGTCAGATGTTTGTTCGTCTGTCACGCAATTCCAAACCGATGTATAAAATTAAGAAACACTGCTGCAACCGCGATTCGATCGCCTGGCGTAAACCTTAGTAGATGGATGACAAACACATGAACTACCGCTACAGTGATGAGTTGAATTTCAAACCTGAAGTATTGTCAGTCAGTCAGACGGCATGTTAAATAAAACGAAAATATGTCAACGGAAATCGTAAATCACTTTCACAAAAGCAAATTACGGATGGATTCAAAAAGCATACAATGTGCTACAATTACAAAACATTTATTAATTTAATATTTAATTTCATTAATTTAACATTCAATATTTATTACCGTACTTATTCGAGTAAAATACGACCTCGAATATAATGCGATCCCCACTTTTTATTGCTAAAAATCATTTATATATGTTATCCTCTTAGAGCTGCACATTTAAAAACACATAAAACACAAAATCTAAAAAAAAATAAATCACAAGCACTAAAATTGCCATGGTTCCTGCCTTTGCTCAGTAACTTTGATTTGAATTTACCTTTACAAATTCTGTATATTTGTTGGTTTGTTACCATAATACAGCTAAAATGTTACCCGTCATTTTTATAGGTTCTATGCTAGTTATTATCATAATCATTATCACAGTTATTATCATAATCATTATCACAGTTATTATCATAATCATTACCATCGTTATTAGTTGCATCTTCTTCATTATTATTTTCTTGATTGATTCATTTATTCTTCTTTCTTATTATTCACTTATTGTTAGGATCGTCGTCGTCGTCTTCTTCAGTAACGCCCTATGTGTGGTTATTTCATGATTATCACCATCGCCATTGAAGAGCATCAATGTCACCGTAGGCAAATCTTCCCACAAGCTCTCCAAATGCGTTTCAAGTTCATGAATATGAAATTAACCTTCACTAGGTGTGGAGTGGCCGAACGGTTTATTCTCATACACATGGCACATTAACCAACGTGTACAGTATAGTTATTTCGGAGACTGTTCATGATGCTGTCTTTTATCATTATTTATTTCGGAAATTTAACATTACTAAATTTATTACGAAAAATATTTGCAAAAGAGCGAATTAGCTCTAAACGGGGTTGCGCTAAGCGAGGTATTAATGTATTGTATTTTTGTTCTTTTTCTTTGCAGAATTTGATCATTTCGTGGCCAATAACGAATGGGAAGTGGAGAAGACGATAACCGGCAGTTTCAAGTCAAGTCATACGTCGAAAGGCGATGATCAAAGGTTCTACAGCCATGCTGCTTTCACATTGAAACTGAAGAGGCGTCGTACGTTCCACCTGGTGTCCACTTACATCCCATTTGTATTACTGGCTCTGCTCAATCTGGCCGCCCACGTCGTACCTGTCATGTCCGGAGAGAAGCTAATGCTAGCCACAACCACGCTGCTTGCTTATGCTGTCTTGCTCAACGACATCAATCGAAAGATACCAGGAAACTCCGCTACGACCTCCGTCCTCGGTCAGTGATTCTTCTTATATTCTCTTCTTCTTCTCTTCTTCTTTTTTCTCTTCTTCTTCTCTTCTTTTTTCTCTTCTTCTTATATTCTCTTCTTCTCTTCTTCTCTTCTCTCCTTCTTCTCTTCTTCTCTTCTTGCCCACTGTTATGCATTTCCATTTCTCATTATCATCTCTTCCTTTCTTACTTTCCATTCTTTCTTCTTGTCGTATTTTCCCATTCTGCTATGTTAGTGTCCTTACGCTGGCTACGGCTTCTCTCGTCCCTGCCCGATCTCCACATATCACTTTTCTCTTGTCTTGGCTTGTGATATGTGAAATAGAGACTTAGAGGCGACAAACACTTCATTTTTAGCTATTTTATCCAGGGGTCGAAGAAGAGACGGATTCATGCCTTTTCTCAATGGCATTAGTGCGCAATGAACGCAGATCTCTGTCAGAGTTTGAACTCGGTTCGTCGATTCTATTTTATGGTTCGCATGGCTACCGGCACTTCCTATTTTTAATTATTTCTAATCTTATTTTTTCATTTTTTCTCGTTTTTTATTTCCGCTCGTTCATTTGTTCCACTTTTATCTGCACTCAACGGCTACGTTGGGCACTTTGCTCTTAATCACTTATCACCCAGGCTTTAGTATGTTTTTATTTCCCAGGGTCCTGAACAAATGTTTTGAAATACTTACCTGTCGGGGGTCCCTAACAATTGTGCACACGAGACCATGCGTGCAGCTACAAAACTAGCCGCTCTCACACACGCTTTGATGTACAGTAAATAAGTCGATCGCTAACTAATGTTTTTTAAAAGTTTATTATGGAATTAATACGATATGTAAAAGAAATATTCAATATTTTATATCCACTAGCGTGAGGTATATTTTATGGAACGCAAAGATTAAAATATTATTCACAGTAACATCTGTGCTGTAGTTTTCCTTGTTAAGAGGAGAGAATGTCACTTGCAGACGATACAGGAACGAAATGTAACATTTGATCATCATTTTTCGGCTTTGGCATATTTGCTTTTAGACTAAACTAAACCTGTTTAATTAATTCAATGTTCTATGTCTTTCATTTTGAACAATGTCCTTATTCCAATTATGCCTTATTGTTTCATTTATCTTACCGAATGCACTCATTCTTTATATTAATTCTTCTTCCTCTTCTTCTTCTTCTTCTTCTTCTTCTTCTTCTTCTTCTTCTTTTTCTTCTTCTTTTCTTCCTCTTCTCCTCCCCCCTTCTTCTTCCTCTTCTTCCAAACTTTACCATGCCCTATCCGACTGTATTTCTTCCTCTATTTACTCGGGTTCTTCATTCGCTCATCTATTAAGCAATTTCTTTCTTCCTTCCTGACAGAGATCTGAAGAAAGAATCCTCATTTTAAACTTCCCTTTCTCATTTCAACATTCTTGTTTTCTCTCTTTCTGTCTTTATGTTCCATTCATGTTCAACTTTTCCTCCCTCCTTTCAAATTTTATTCATATTTATCCCTTTCCTTCCTTCTTTTTTTTCTTTCAATCCGTCCATTCTTATTTACTTTCCGTCTTATTTCTTTTTTCTCTTCCCTCTTCCCTTCTTTCTTCTTTTATTTCTTGACTGCTTTTTATCTCTTCTTCAATTTGTTCCCAGTTCTTACTCTCCTTTACACGTCTCTTTCTTTCTTTCTTTTTTACTTTTGGTTACCCTAAACAAGGCCCCTCGGCCACTTCTCACATCAACGGGTTAGTATTTATGCCGCAGAATTAAGACCAGTAAAAAACAACAATTATTGATATTAAAATTGTAAAGTTGGAAACACTAAAACATTACGTGTTTAAAATGAAGACTAAGAAAAGCAATAAGAGAGTTAAAATGACTTATAAGAGTTAGAAACACTAAAAACGAAGAGCAATAAGAGAGTTAAAATGACTTATAAGAGTTAGAAACACTAAAAACGAAGAGCAATAAGTGAATTTTAAAAAGATTAACATTGGGTAAGGCACTTGTTCACATTGGATTTAAAAAGGTCGAGATTGTACTCGTCGAGAAAACATTCTTTACTTCTTAAAGAGTCTTTTCTTCTTCTTCTTCTTCTTCTTCTTCTTCTTCTTCTCCTTCTTCTTCTTCTTCTTCAATTTTCTCTTCCTATCGATTTGGGCCTTTTTACTTTTTTATCTTCTTTTTCATTCTTATTTCGAAATATTTTCTTGTTTGAATTCAAAACTTTTAATTAAAGAGCCTTTTTATTTCCCAGTGTACATTGAATACTTTCATGTCTAATAATGTGGTATCCCAAATCCGATTAGCTCTAAGGGAAGCAGTTCATAACCTGAGTAATCACGCTATCATTCATAATCCATTTCATTTGAAGGTTGATATAATTATTATTTCACAGAAATACGTTCATGAAAACTTACCAGTATGTGGCAGTGGCAGTTCCTGTCAAAGTTCAAGATATTTCGCCTTTGGGTTTTGTTTATTTATGGAATGGACATTGAAAGTAGCTACTCAACTGAAATCAAAGTATATTAACAGGTTTATGAAAACGGCCTTTATTGACAGAAATCTTCCCAGCCACGCAATGTTGACACCTCAGATGACTTTACAAGAAATCATTTCAAAGGCTTTAGAATCAAAGTTAATTTAACATCATTTTATGCTATTTATTTCATTTTATTTCTTTATTTATAGACTCGTTTTGTTTGTCGTCGACGTTGTTTGCCTTCAAGTGGACCTTTGTTGTTCAGCCACACCCAAAAAAAAGAATTTCAGTCTGAATTTCTGGGATTATCATATTATGCTCTGATTTATTCGGGTTCTCATCTTTGTGAGTTATGGTCACAGCGTTTCGGCCGTTGTACCCTCTGTACTTCTTCAAGTGCACGTCGTATTCGGCAACCTTCTGGGAATTTCGAATCGAACCCTTTATTCAATCCTCGTGGGGAGGTGACTGTTCTCATTCCGCTATCCATGCTATAGGATATCTCGTATTTCTGTTACGTCCCTTCACTTCTTTTAGAAATAATCTTTCCAAAATACGAAAGTTGGGTTTTGAATTAAGATACCCCTGAAATGCGATAACCTAAAGAATACTAAAAGAATCCGATTGATTTGCAGCTGAAAACTAATGTTGTAGGTCTGCGTTCGCGCTCACACCCAATGGGTCACAGGATTGCAGTATTAAAACTTTTTGTTATATTTTCTTTAATGAGATGACTAAATATAAAAATAATTACAGAGGTATTTTCCAATCATCCTTTTCGAGATTCTATTCACAGATTCATGTTGAAGAGACATTCCCTACTTCCCATGTCTTTTTCTGTGAATTTAACACAACTTACTTGTTGATAGATCTCCTCAATAAATCATCTACTTTACACTTTCGGTGTGGAACATTTTACAAGTAGGTACAGTTTTAATAGGTTAAATATTCTGTGAAGTTTTAGAAAATCTGAAATCCTCCTTTTCCAAGATTGTATATTAATGATATGATTGTTATGATTTATGTATCCGGGCCAACTAACACCTGGCGGAAATGTGGGTGAACCCAGTCACCTCGGGAGATGGGTATATTGTCTAAATATTGTCAGTGTTCAAAACAGGAAATGGGAACCGGTCATTGACACCGTGATCACACCACGTAGGCTTTAGAGAAACTATAAAGCGGAGCCGAAAGGCAGAAGACTGTCATCCCTCCCTGGGAGCGGACAGAAATCTCGACACTCAAAGAAGAATCAATCATCAGCGGAGCCGTTAAGGCCCGAGACCGCTGTCCCTGTTGCGGACAGCCTGGCGGTTCTCCTTATCTTCTCTCTCTCACTCTTCACTCTCCGGCCGACAAGGATGTATGTTGTGTAATAAAAATATGTCCAGATATTTTTATAAGCAAGTCTTGGAGTCTCCCTTTATAATGAGGTCCAGCGAATTCTTGCCGGCCTATAATAACACAAAGGACATTCAGCCGATATATAACATGATCACTGCCACTCGATCATACGAGTATGGTGGCTCCTAGAAGAGTACACTGTCATGTGTCATCCATGGGACAGCGTATGCGTGAGAAAGGACCTAGCTTGGTAATATGTTCTGTTAATAGGCGGCAGAGCATAGGCTAAGACGACCGCAGAACAATCTGATTAAATTTCAAATTCTCATTCGTAACATTCATTCCTAACATAGCTTCTGAGAGTAAGTCCCATCTCTCTCTCTCTCTCTCTCTCTCTCTCTCTCTCTCTCTCTCTCTCTCTAGTAGTCGATAGTTGAGTTGAAGTAAAATTAAAATATCGAATACAGATGTCCAAATCTTGCAGACTCTTCTCCCTTTGAGGTTTGACACAACACAGTCTTCCTATTCTGATCAGTGAATACATTGGTGTATGTGCGATTTTCTCGGAGTGCATCTGCATATGTGTATGTGTATGTGTGTGTGTGTGTGTGTTTCTTCTTAAAGTTAAATACATTGGTTTAGTAACCACTCAAAAAGTTCCAAAAATTAATTTATTTAAAAAAACATTAATTACCAAAAATGTTTCAGCTTTTAACTTGATAGAATCAAACTAGGAAACGTGTCAAACATCTCTATAAGCGTCAAACTGATATTCTGAAACTCCGGAAACAATTTTCTTGAAATATGGACTCAAAAGATCATTTTCGATATGTCAATTGCCGAAAATTACATAAAATTTTAATTGAGAGATTTTAAGAGAGTTGAATTGGGATTCAATTCACTTCATTAATACGCATGACAAACCCGAAAGAAAATTGAGCGTAATAATAAAAACGGTTAATAATCTTTCTATGGATAATGACGGATGACGTCATACATAGGATCGCCCAGGGGATATTTGGCAATATATTTAAAATTATTCCGTTTACCTGGTCGGATTTGCAATCGGTCGCTTTACAGGTCTATTTGTAGCCGCTATGGTTGACCTTTTGTCAAATATTTTCGGTTTACACGTCAATTCAAAACATCAACTACTGTTTTCGCCGGGTTCTCTTGTCAGAGAAAGATCGAACCCAACACTATCTTTAAAAATACCTTCTACGCTAACCAGTTCTTCTCGAATGTCAACATGATTTTCATGCATTTCTATATATATATCTATCCATCTATCTGCCCTCGTTTATTCCTCCTCTTCATCATTATCATCATCAGTCTTTTAACGTCTGTCGTTGGACTCTATCACGTTTCGCATATGATCTCTGGGGATCCACGTTGTGAGTCCTGATGTCCAGTGGTTGTCTGACATTCTTGCAACATGCCCTGCCCATTGCCTTTGAGTTTTCTAATGGATCTTATAATATCTCTGACTTTTTTTCTCTAATATACTGTGCTGTCTTTTGATCTCTCCATGTTATATTAAGCATGATCATCTCTTGTGCACGTTGCATGGTTCTTAGTTTAAGAGCCAATCTTTTGGTTAGGTTCCACGTTTCAGCACCATATGTGACTATCGCCATGATGCATTGGTTGTAGACCCTTCTTTTTAAAACTAATGGGATCTTCTTGTTTTTGAAGGTTGAGCTTGCTCTGCCGAAAGCTTGCCAACCTAGGTTTCTTCTTCTTTTAAGGGTTTCATTGTCCCACGTAGATGTAGTGGTCGACTTTCTTTAGCTCTGCGTTTTCGATTTTGATCGTTTTATACTTTTACTTTCAATCATCGCTCATTTTTGTCTCTCTTAGAATAAATATGCTTTTTTCTTTATTTCATTTCGTTTCTGTTCTCGCTTCAATTTATGTTTGATTTTACTCCCTCTTTTTTTTCTATTCTTTTTATCATCTCTCTCTCTCTCTCTCTCTCTTATTTCTCCGCTTTTTCTTCATCCCTTTTCTCTCACTGGCACTATTCAGCTTCTTTCTCTATCTTCTCTCTTTGTTTTCCTACCGTAACAAGAGCAACAAAAACAATCCTCACCAAATTTAGGGGAGTAAAAATTAACTTACTGCAACTTTTATATTTTATATATAATAAATACAACCAACGACCAACTGATTGGTAGGCTGGTCTCTTATCAACTAAATTGATAAGTCTTACATATACGCAAGAGCTTATTTCATTATAATAAATAAATACATTTATACAACAAATATATAATTTTGTATTTATTATATATACAATATAAAAGTTGCAGTAATCATCTTCGGTAGGAATAGAAGTTGGAGTGGGATTTGACCCTGCAGCAGCCAGTTTTGTTCACTTTTACTCTTAATTCAACTGGCATATAAATACACACACCAGGCACACACACATAAACCCTAACTCAACCCTAACTCAAATCTGATACATAAAGCATTTGTTTCCCATGGGTGACCCAAGAACTGAAAGATCAATACAGACATATACACTGATCATGGGAAGCAAAGACTTTCAAGTATCAAATATGTTAGTTTTAACGCACGCCATCTTTCCTCACTGTGCAATTCATTATTTTATTACCCGCGACCCTCTCTCCACTTGAACCCCTCTTAACTTGACCCTTTATTAAATTTTCCCATTCTTAACTTGATCCTTTATTAACTTGACCCTCTCTCAACTTGACCGAAGGTGTTTCCACGAATTTTTAATCATTCGCCACATTCTTTGGCTTTTTCTAACTTTTTTCCCTATTATTCTTCGTTCTACACCACCATGTTTTTGATCCACAGAAATGTGTGCTTACTTATTTATCTATTTTCAACTTGTTGAATTGATTATATTTCCAAAAACAAGGCAAATATTTTGTTGACTCGAACTTTGCACTTTCTGTTTCCATTCTGAAATTTGCAACGTTTTAATTTGATATTATTTCAATTTTCTTTTGAAGATGTGGCTGATCTTAGAATTGACGAGAATATGAAATAATATTTAGTAAGCTCGGATCAATAGGAATTAAATTGAAAAATAAATGTTCGTCTTGATTGAAAATCTTCGTCATCGATGAAAAAATGATTCTATACTTTTTTAAATGGCAATTTCAAATGACCCAACAAACTATTTTATTCTAGTTAACTTCATCAAAATGCAAATTCTTTAATGAACTGGTTCGGGGTTTCTATTTCTAAATAGACTGGGGTTGTTCGGATCTATAACACAAGATCGTTAAAGGAATTGAGCTACAGTCGTTGGTCTTGAATTATAACTGTGACTCAAGATTCCTTGCAGTGTTCCCGCTAACGTCGAGAGGACCGACTGGATTGTAATCAATGGATAGACTTGAATACACGGTTTTGTAGGTATCATTTTAGTCACTCATTTTACGCCATTCAGACTTTAATGTTTAGAGAACACAATGACAAAATGATTCATTTCCTGTATTTACAGTCTGGCTGTTTTATTCGCGTATTTTATATCGATTGGAGAATCAAGCTGTCAGGAAATTGCAATGTTCCGTATCAAATTACTTGATTAGAGAAGATCTTAATAATAAAACTGTGTAAACTTCAAATGGATATTTTGGGTGCAATGTTCGGGTAAACAACTTGGCTGGTTTCTTCAGGATGCGTGAAGGGTTTGACTAATCAATCTCCGATCATCTCCGGGTATTTCTTAAATAAAGAATTTCATAACTAGCTCCATGGGATATTTCTTTTAATCTTTATAGCTTATACAATAAGATTATCTGAAGATGACCGGAAATTGCAAGTGGAAACGTGTGAGGAAGAGATTGCTTCTCCAAAGAAGCCAATGCGTTTCTATTCATGTCACGCTGCAAAAGAACAAAGCTTAAAATGTTGTCCTGAAAAAGAAAACAATGCATAATCTCTTTCAAAAGTCTGTGTGAAGCTCTTTTTTCTTGAGTTATTTGTATTGTCAGCTAAAAATAAGAGAAAAACTGAGCGACAAAATCTTTTCAGACAAAAGTCATTTCTTTTTTTTCTTTTTCGTCTTAATGGTGGCCATCTTGATGATGGTCATAAGAGCCTCATATAAACTGCTGTCTACTTTTCTCACTCTCAGATTGGACGTTTTGGACGTCGCAAGGTAAGGTTCTCTTCTCAAGCCTGGTGACCTCTCAGTGGGGGCTGGCACTGTACAGGCAGACAGGCAGCCTTTTTAATGTGATTTTTCCCTCCCGACTAACACCTATTGACGAATCCTCTTGTCTGTTCTATTAGTTCAACTATATAGGCACCTATTTAGATCCTAATCGTTTCCAAGAGCTAATCTGAACTTCTCCTTGGAGAAAGAACAGAGACAAACGTTTCTTGAAATGAAAAACCTTTCCCAATTATCCCCACTCCCTCATTTTCCTTTACGGGCAAAGAGGGCGTCCTTTTAAATTAAAACCCATCCCAACTGTTCCTCATTCCACTTGTTTTCTCTCTTCTTTCCAAGGGCTTTAGATTCAGGGATATTCGGTAATCAATACTTTTCAAAGTATAAATAAATGTAAGGTTTAAATTCAACTATATATATATATATATGAGAGCTTCTATTATTTATTGTTTTAAAAGATTCAGCTTGGTTTTAAAATATAATCAAGTGAGATATATAATCAATGGGGTTTAATTTAGATTTCAGCCACTCCCATTTGGAAACCTCTTTCAAATTAGAGCCCTTTTGCGTTGACTGAAGCAAAAATAATTTAGGGGGAAACCATTTTTTTATCTCATTGACACAATTCATTTCTCGTCAAAGAATATTCAAATTTTAATTAATGTTTTGATATAAATTTGCGACGGAATCTATTCTATATAAAACAAGGGTGCTAACTAAAACAAATAATTTTATAATTTTCATCTAAATGCGAAGTTCATTACCAGATAACGTGTATTCTTTGTATTAAGGAAGTCAACTGGATATCCATTTCTGAAAAGAAAAACATTTACCAAGAAGTTCGTTCGATCGAAAGCAATCATTTGATATATCGGATTCTTGGGCAGGAATTCAATCTTTTTTGAATTAGCAAAAACCTTTTGGATACTAACTCATCTTTCTTCCAGTCATTTACGCATTTAAAAATTTAAAATAAATGTTTCATATTAGCTTCTCCAGAATTCCGTTTATGAAATGTCGTGGTTCAGGTAAATTTACGTTTGCGTGTGATTTTGAAATTACATTAGTAAATATCTCCATTATACAAAGTCTCGTGTCTATGCTGGTGAAATATTAATGTTTCAGTTTAAACTGAAACTTTCATATACCCGCTACACGCAGTGATGTCATTGTATTTCTTACGCCATCGTAGATATATATATAGATAGATAGATAGATAGATAGATAGATAGATAGATAGATAGATAGACTTCACTTTCTTTATCGTAGTTTATCTTCTTGTTTATGATAACCCTCAAAGCATCAGATTTTCTAATTCTGCGTTTTTCTCTTTCTTTCTGTCTCGCTGTACTTTGGTTCCTTCTCTTTTACAATTATTGAAACACACACACATTGTGAATAGAGGTTATAATTGATTTCTCGTTAACACTGACACCGAAAGAAATAATCGATGCTCTTCTCCCAGAATGGAAGTGACTAAAATCTGATTAGGTTTTATTTATACACATATTTTTAGACGTATGAATATATTTCAATATACATAAATATATACGAAAGTCCGTAGCTTTATACTATTTGCTGAATTTTGATATGAGATTTCCTTTGTGCAATGTTCAATCTAGGTGATGATATTTACAACTGAATTGAGTGCATTGACAAGAAAGGATGTCATGTTAAAAATAAATATTTGTAAAATAAATGCTTCTTTCATTATTAGGCTATGGACTTATTGATTTACATACGTATAGTTATTTATTAAATGTAGCTTAGTTTTGGCACAAGGTCACAAGTATGGGACACAAGTACGAGGCGTATATATATATATATAATTTCTGTATGTGTTCTCAATTACTTTTATATCATTTTCATATATATATATGCACACACATACACACACGTGTGTGTGCGTGCATGTGCGTGTGTGTGCGTGTGTGCATATATAATATATATGAAAATTATATAAAAGTAATTGAGAATATATACCAAAATGGCACTGCAATAATTAGACTTCATAAAGATACTAACAAGATACAGATTGGAAAAAGAGTAAGAAAAGGGGATATAATCTCACCGAAACTCTTTACAGTGAGCCTTGACAGCACCTTTCGGGAAACAGAAGTGGAAAAACGTGGAAGTAAACATAGACGGGAGATATTTGAACAATTTAAGGTACTGTGATGATAATGCATTAATAGCAGAAACTGCGGATGATCTACAAAACATATTAAGTGATCTAAATAGAGAAAGCCAAAACTAGGGTTAAAGGTGAACAAAGCAAAGACAAAAGTAATGTTCAATAATAAAGTCCCTAAGAACACCCATAAGAATAGACGGTGACCTTTCGAACAAGATAAGGAATACATTTACCTAGGCCAGTCGATGAAGCTATAGAAAGACCACGGTAATGAAATAAGACGGTGCAAACGATTGGTTGGAAAGCATTTGGTATAAATAGAGACATAGTGAAAGACAAATTGCCAATATGCTTAAAACGTAAAGTATACAATCAATGCCTCATACCAGCTATGACGTACAGGTGCGAAACCTGGAAACAAACTTATAATAGCACAGAGAGCAATGGAAAGAGCAATGTTAGGAATAACTCTTAGCGATAGAAAAAAATCAACATGGATCCGGTAGAGGACCAGGGAGAAGGATGTCGTACAAGTAATTAAGCAACAACAATGGAGATGGACTGGGCGAATAGCGAGAAGGGACATCAGATGGTGCAAACGGCTAACCGATTTGAGCCCGTGTGACAGTAAACGCAGTAGCAAAGACCAGACACGAGATTGAGAGACGAGATAGAAAGGTTTGTCGATAAGACATGGCATAGGTTAGCGCAATCACGCTCGTCATGGAAGGAGATGGGAAAGTCCTTTGTCTAGCAGTGGACTTATAACGGATGATGATGATGATGATGATGATGATGATGATGATGATGATGATGATGGGGAGAGAGAGAGAGAGAATTTCAAATGAACCAATAAAAGTTCGCAAATTCCAGTCCAAGTTGGAAACAAAACAAGAACAATCCTCACCTAATTAAGGGGACTAAACTCTTCACTGTTCTATTTTTCTATCAACGTCACGTTAAACCAAACGTATATATATAAAGTGATTGGTAGGCGGCTCTCTTACCAGCTCAGCTAAACAAGTCAACGTTGGAATCCACGTTAAAGATAACAGCACACAATCTTGTGCATTCGTTGGGGGCGCAGAAACTAAGGGCGTGGCTGACGGAGTGTGTGGGGGCGATTTTAGTTTCCCCTGGGCCCCTAATGGAGGGGGGCCCCAAAATGTTTTATGAATAGTAGTTCACCTGCTGCATTTCTACTAACAATATACAATAACAAATCTCACTAAATCAGTGGTTTCCAACCTTTTCATTAGCAAGGACACCGTTTATTTAAATGAATTTTCCTAGACTTTTGAAACGCCGGCTTACTTAGTCATATTAGTCATACTAGTCATTTTGAAAGGTCTGCCGACGGACACTCAGTTGTCCGCAGCCCCCGTCCCTCTCCCAAACAAAGCATAAAAACGCCGTTCCCACAGCACCACACCACTGCCAATTACCGTACAATTTAACATAAGTGAACAGATATTAAATCTTTTTGAAAGTCCCTCATTGTAACTGAAAAATTAGAACAAACGTCCTTTAAACGATGGAATTTATCTAAAGCAGTATTTACATTTTTTAATATTTAATTTCTTTATGAAAACCGATTTTGCGCAATATATGTCTATGATGTACATTATATAGCACATCACCATTCCCCAAAGAGAATCTTAATATGATATTGAGTTATATAAATATAATTATAGTTCCATAACGTAAAAGAACATTTGAATGATTATGAAAACAATGTATGAAGAATATCCAACATTTACACCAGGAAACTAATTTAAAATAATAAATGATATCAGATAATAATTTATTGACTGATATAAATAATGATGAATTAAATTAAGTCCAGTGTCCATTCTGCATAT
>VCCN01002452.1:6158269-6176713 GCA_006491835.1 Architeuthis dux
AAATTTACAAAATTCATCAAAGATTCTACTGAATCAATGAAAAGCCAAATTGTTTCTAGTTCTCCATTCTCTGCCAATCCGATTCTCGCATCTAGGCCCACGCCCCTTCGTTTCCTACATGTCCAATGAACGCCATGACACCTGAGATTTCCGCTTTTATCGGTAATTTTACATCTCCAGAAGACTCGATTGATTATCTTTTTTTACAGTTTCTCCATTCCTTTCGTTCCGCCTTTCCCCCTCTCCCCCTCAGACTCTTTACCCTTCGTTTATATTGCTCTTTCTTTCTTTTTTTCTAATTCTTTTTGTATAAATTCTGTTACTCGATTAAATACTTTCTTCTCTATTCCCTCTCACTAGTTTTCATTTCCTTCATTCTCTCTCTCTCTTTCTCACATTGAACTTCTTTTCCCTTCATTTCTCCCATCGTTTGCCCTGCCACTTTTTCCCGCTCCATCTATTCAACGACCTTCTTTAACTCCGAGTAAATGAGAGCAGCACCCCCCCACTCCTTCATTCGAGCTACTCCTCTTATTTTCACTTTCTTCTTATGCCTCCCCTTACACCTTTCATTTACCTCCACCCACCCCCTTGATTATTGATTCTCCTTCCGTAGAACTAATATCACTACCCCCTCCCCCGAAGACTCACCCACATCAAAAATTGGGTTTCTCTCCTTGGAGTTACGAAGTGCACCTTATTTTATTTCGCACCATTTCCTCCACGTAATTTCATTTTCCTCTTACGCCATCTTGAAATTGTCCTCAGATCATCTGCTTTAGACAAACTTATTTACTACAGCCATTGCATCACTGAAAACTTTCGATGCAAAGGAAAATAACAAAAGAAATACCTTTCTATTATTTATTCTCATTCTTGCTCTTTTCTTTCGTGTTCCCTCTCTTATAGACTTTTCTTCTTTCCAACCCTGCCTTCTCTAGATTCTTCACTTTCTCTTTCCTCCAAATTCACAAAACTTTTATAATGTTTGATGCATTGAGTGAGATTAAAACATTGAATTTGCGATTAATGAAACCTTTCAGCGTAAACTCGATTCAAATAATTTCACTCTTACAAAGCATAAAGAGTGAAAGTTGTAAGCTACACAACGAAAAAAAAAAAAGAAAAAAACCACACACACAATTTGTACATGTCGATGACATGATCCATCTATAATTATTAAATGAAATAAATCAGAGAGATGAACAGATTTTCATTTATGGCCTAGGTAATTGTGGATTTACCATTGGTTGGAGATCAAGTAAAAGCTAGGATTTCCAATGCTCATTTTCTAGGCAGGCAGACCATTACCACTGGGAAGATAGATGCAACAATCTTCCTACCTTTACCCCTTTAGCCATACTTAAACTTAGTAAAGATCAAATCAAAGAGCTGAGCAGTTCCAAGTTACATATTGACAAGATTTAGTTCTCTTCAAACTTGAAAGGAAATTACAATACTCGCATCAAATAGAGGGCAGTAAGAAGTGGAGACGCTGACATAATTTCTTCTCAGAATTAAAAGTCAAACTAAAACATCAGTTAATCATTGCATCCATTATCTATTACCTGCTGTGTGGCAGGAAATTAAACTCCACCCCTACTCCAACTAAAGATGATTACTGCAACTTTTGTATTGTAGATATAAATAAATTATTTAATATATAAGACTTGTCAGTTTAGCTCAATTGGTAAGAGAGCCGCCTACCGATGACATGGTTTGGATTTCAAATCACAGTAGGGAAATGTTAATTTTATATATACATTTGGTTTATCGTGACGGTATAGACAAACAGTGAAGAGTTTACTCTGCTGAATTAGGTGAGGATAGTTCTTGTTACAGGGGAAAAACAAAGTCAACTCCTACTTGAACTCGAGTTTAACAAAAGAGAATTCACAGCAGAATTTCTATCAAGAAATAGGGGGGGGGGGTCTGCCTTGTAGTTAAGAGAGTAGCATATATCCTACAGGTGCCAGAGATCAGTGTTTGAACCCAGGTATAAAAAACCAGGATTTCGAATGCTGATTTTATAGGCAGCCAGACCCTCTCCACTTTGAAAACTGTGTTCCAATTTCCTATCCTCATTTACCCACGTACCGTACTTAGTTAAGCAAGTAAATATAAGTAAGTAAATATCAACTACAATCTTCACCTTTGGCCACAGCTTTCAAATTACTGGCTCTTCAGATTTCCACAATAACAAATGCTAACTTTCGCAGTCATGAACTCTTCGGCCACATAGCACAAGGTTAGCTGTATCACAATACAACCCTACGGAACACATTGTCTGTGGAACTTCAAACTTTTTTTTTTTTTATATAAACTCTGCTCCATAGCTTTAACAGCCATAAATACCATCTCATTTAGCTGCAACTAACATCATACTCCTCCCAAGATAAGAAACTGAACAAATACACCCACACCTTCA
Source organism: Architeuthis dux (assembly GCA_006491835.1). NCBI lineage: Eukaryota > Metazoa > Mollusca > Cephalopoda > Oegopsida > Architeuthidae > Architeuthis > Architeuthis dux. Next base: position 6,160,698 of record VCCN01002452.1, read on the forward strand.
GCTGGCCTTCTATCTATCTTTGCTAGGCAAGCTTTGTTCTGTTTGATGGATAACCACTCCCCGATGTCTACTTGTAATGAATATAATCTGCCCAAGCTTTTTCTAAATGGTTGGTATATCCTCACCTTCTACCCTATTAGATTAGCCCACACATCGTTCGGCAATGATCGACTTCTACTTTATTTTATTTGCAGCTTTGATTTCAGGATTGTGATCAATTTTTATTTTAATTTACATGAAATTTCACATATACAGGCAGTCCTCAAGGTTCGAATTTCGTACACTTCAGACCCTATAAATTAACACCACTAATTCAATTTCCATAGACATTCGTACATTTTTTACTGAACTGCATTAGACCTAGAAAATTTACTTCTTCATTTTCCACCTAATTTTTATCATATGTATCATAAAATGGTTGAATAATAATATATTGTATGCAAACATTGCTTTTATTGCAGCTTTGACTAAAATAGGCTAGAGAATAGTTTATTTACGAAAGTTAATAAACAGAAAATATGTAAGCCGATATAGATCGAAATACACGAGCGAGCACGATATTCCACGAGACTAATTCTATGAGAACTATTAAATCACTTTTATTATTTAAAATACATACTTTAAATAATATTTTCTAGGTTTGCTTAAGGTGTTGCTTTTGTGTCTTTCCAAGACTTCTCCCCTGCTCATTTGTTTGTAAACAAAATCGACGCCATGACAATTATTCACTGCAGAATGTGTAGCAAAATGCAGTGCATCTGCATTTTCACTGCACTGAAGTTGGATGCACACATGTGCTAGCATGAGTATGTATGCATGTTTGTGATTAGCTCTCAGGGAACAGAACCCCCTAATTAAGAGGTGATTCAAGATACGGAAATTCAACTTTCATAGTTCTTCAGGAATGCAACTGGTACGAAAGTAGAGGACTGACTGTAGTTTAACTTGCAGGAAAAAAAAGTATGCGCACCAGATATCAATAAGGGATTCTTACAAGTTACAAGGATTTAAAATTATAAGTGATTTGCATTTTTACGAATCAAAGATGTTAGTCCATTTAAACCTTATACAAGAGATCATATATTTAAGAGAAAACTTAGGATCTTTCCAAATTTCTTTTGCAAAAAAGGCTTGCAGTGAAATCTCGCTTAAAACTGGACAACTTTACACAATGATCACTTATTTTGCATCAGTGATTGAAATATAAAAATAAATCCTCAACTGAAACCCAAATAACATAAAAACAGAATCAAATTATCTGTCAATGTGTGCAGAGAGAACAGAAATATTATTATCATTCCGAGGAAAGTGCTCCAACTGATACTTTAACCTCATCAAATGATTAAAATAAATTTAAAAAATTGAAATTTCTTGTAGCTGCAAAAAGATTATAGCAAATAATTCTTAAAATGAGAATTCTATTGTTGTTCAAGTGGTTTTTATTCTTTTATTTGTGGTCATGAGGCTCACAAACCCTCATTTGATTTCACTGACAATTTTTAATTTTTTTGGTTCCTTTCAATAAGATTATTTTTGTTTTGGATCATTCCATTTTCATGTGTTGTTTTTTCATCTTAGCATTTGCTGTTTTTTGTTTTCTTTGCTTCCATTTTCTTTGCTGATGGCTGTTCCATTCCCAAATGTGAAGAGGGTCGTCCCCGTCCTGCGACTCATGCAGAAAGAGGGCTTTTTATACTGTTTGTTCATTTTGGAATCGAATGACTTGGGAAGGAAAAAAAACAACAATTGCCAGGTGAGGTGGACAGCAGCAGCAGGAGTGAGGGGGGAAGGGGGAGGAGAAAAATGGTCAAGTGTTGAACTGAAAGAGAAAAAAGGTTCTTCCTGTCGATTTACAGTCCATTGTTGTGAACAGACAGGAAAGAAAGAGAATGAAGACTTTCTTGGAATCATTCCCAAGAGTTGAAAAGAAAGAAAAGAAAGCAGAGGGAGAGAGAGAGAGAGAGGTTTAGATGAAAGGCCTGTAAAAATGGAAAGAAAGAGGATGGCATCTGGGTGAATTGAATTTCTTTCTTTACCAGTCATCATTCTCTGCAAACAGCTTTTCTCTTGTCTGCTCATCTGGAAAGAAAGGAAAATTTAATTTCAATAAAAAATAAATCATTTGCACCAAAAATTATTATTTTCATTTATGGTATTTGACATTGTAAAAGGATTTTTTAATTTTTAGTTATTATTATAAGACTTTAAATGGCTTGTGACCCCCACCAAAAACATTGATTTATGAAATAAAAAAATATCTTTTGGACACTAAAAATATTTACATTTCTATATAAGTCCCCGGAGAAAATAAGTCAGTTGAAATTTTAACCAGAGATATAAAAAATATGTCCAAAAAATTTTATTATTATTCTTGGACATTATATCAAATAAAACTGTTTTAATAATCAAGAAATGCAAAGTTTAACAAAATTTAATGAACCGGAAATTTTTAAGTCACCCATACTTCAGTTGTCCCAGGAGACGTTAATAATTTTAAGCAGGCTGTAATTGAAGTAATTTGGGATGACATGAAAAAAAAAAAAAATTTTAAAAACTTCAAAGAAATCATTGCATTACATTTCAATTTTTTTTCAAAAAGCCATAGAGGTACCTGACATATACAGAAGTATTTACCTATATGTACAGAAGTTAGGAGAAACCAGATTTTAATGAATTTTAATCTCAAACGCAAACACTTTATACGTAATTAAAGACTCACTTTTTTCCGGTTCCCATTGCATATTTTGTCCTCTTTCTTTGCTTTTCTCTTGCTGCTGCTGCTGTTTGAGGGCAGAGTTGGATTTTCCTCCAGACACAGAATCAGGTTCTGCTGTTACTCTGCTGCAAAAAGAATTCAACAATTCAACTTCAAAGAAAGTCTAAACAACACAAGGGAGCTGACAATTAACTATTGAACCTGAAACTATGGATTCATCCACTTAAATTTCTTTATATTAGAAATATTAAACAACAGAGATGACGTCTCTTAGAGTTCATATAAATTTAGCATCTGGGCTTTCAAAAATAAGTATTTCGAGTTGCTTTCCTTCGGTCATTTATGGCTAACAATAAAATTTGTTTTTTGTGGTTGATGGCAACTCAATTCTATCTCTGTGTGTCAGAGCTTTTTTGTTTTGCAATGGACAAGGGCTTTTATCCTGCAATGGATGACTACTACACTTGTCACCTTCCACAGTTAAAGGGTTAAAGCAATTGAGATGCGAGACAATGGAACATACAAATAGAAATGGGATGACTTGTAATGCTTTGCTGGATATCTATTTTATCAGTGAGAGTGACAGATGAGGATGATAAAGATTCTCTCAAATGGCTGACTTGAAATCATTGTTTGAGGACTAAAGAAGACAGAATAATGTAGCCTCTTTCCTGACCATACACAATACACAGCAATTTACAATTTAATAGGAGGTGAGATTGGTGTAGTCAGTAACGGATTCTGATGACTGGGCATCCCAGGATCTCCATACACATGCGCCCTGAAGAGGACATTCCATTGGCAAGACAGAACGGTGGCTATTCAATACACAGTAAAAGAGTTGCCAAATATATCCACCCTCCACTCACAAGCAACATCTCAATTCATGAAGCATAATATTTTAAATTGATTCCAAGTCAATCAGTGAAAAGAAGGGTGAGAAATGTACAGAAAATTAAATCTAACAGGCTATCAATAAAGGACATATCAACTTAGAATGATCAGTTAACACCATTAATTTACAAACAAAACAAAATATATTCTTTCCTATCAACACAAAGAGTCAGGTTTAAACAAGAAAATGTTATCCTTTCTGGTCAGTAACCAAAACAAAAATATTAGATGTGTGTGAAAGTTCCCAGCAGTCTTTGAAAACTACAGATTGAAGACAGAATTTTCACTGGAAACTTTTGCACATACCTAATATTTCTTTAGAATACAAAGTTAAAAGAAACATTTTACAAAAGTTAATGTTGTTAATTTTGTTCAATAATGTTAAATACACAAAGATTGAAAACAAATTGAACCCAATTTGAGAATTTGTAAAACCCTGCATCAAATGAATGAGGAACACTCAGTCACATTAATGAAGAACCTCTGGACAGCAAATGGCAACAAAGTATATTTTTTATTGCATGTTGGTAAAAGCTGAGAAATTCTAAATCATATAAAAGATGCATAAGAATTTCATTCGTGAAAACAATGAGAAATTTTCTATGAGAATTAATGCTTTTAGATTAGCATTCAAATAAAAGTTCATTTTTGCCTGTATTTTTATAAGATACCAAGTTAAAATGAATCACTGGAAGTGTGTGTGTGTATATACACACACTTTGATTTTATTTCACATTTTTATTAATTCTATTTTAACATGAAAATTTATAACATTAGAAATTGTTGATTTTCATTCTTTATAGTTTTGCAATGTTTTTTTTTTTAGATTCACCTTCTTTCTTCTGTGTGTAGATTTAAAAATAAAGAGTCAAGAAACTTAGATTTGTGAGTAATTATTAGCTTGCTGTGAGCAATGGTTACTATGAACATTGGTTACTATGAACATTGTGTACCTCTGTTGGCTAGTTTAGACAGGGAGATCTGATTATTTGTATTGGGATCAATTATTCTGATCACGGGAGAAAAACGCCTGGAAATGAAGGGAGCGGCACTGAAAAAGGAAACAAAACAAATTCACACTTCAAAGAGCGGATTGGCAACAACCAGTGAGAACAAGAATATCATTCTTAATTACGAGAGTTTAGAAATGAGGATAATGAATAATATTTCAAAAATCTTATGGGCAGAAAACATTTTGTAGCAAATATAGCACCAAGCATTATTTCCTTTTGCATTGCCTTATCTGTAGATAGCAAACAAGATGTCTATTTGTTGCTTTTTATAAAAGACTTTCTTGTCTGCATCTTGAGGGAGCAAAGAGAAATAAGTAACCAAAAAGGTATCAATATTAGCAACCAGTAATCATAGATTACCTGACCATGGCTTCCAATGCATGAAGACAAATGAGTTTAATGGTTAGTAAGCAAAAATATTTAGCAAACAAATCCCTCAGCTTTGCAGACAAAATATAGAATTATTTATATCTTTGCAGCGAACATTCTCAAATTCCTTTCAACTACCATTCTCTTATGACATCAGTTTTGGAAAGCTCTGCCATTCTTCTACACCCACCAGTTTTTCTTCCCTTTTTCAAAGATATATTAAAAAAAAACATTGCCAAAACAAACTTTTTTTTTTTTTTTTTTTTTTTTTTTTTTTTTATGATTCAAATTTCTTTCCACAAACTTCTGGAAAGATCATGTTTGACCACAAATTTCTGTAATGATATCTTGCTATTTGTCTCGATTTCAGAATTGAATTCTAAACAATTTGCTTAATTACATAAAACATTTTTATCTATATTTTGACACTAAAAACTGATTTATGCTTATGAAATTTGGCATCAGTTCTGTAGTGTAATAATAAAAAAGCATTTATTTAATCAGATTGAAATTTTTCAGTGTCAAAATAGTAAAGCTGACAGTCATGAAGCAGACTTGTTCACTTCAGAGTTGCAATCCTATAGACAAATACATGTTGCAGTATATAAATACATGACAAGCTTTATTATTTACAGTACCTCACACCATAGCTATAACATTTAATTCAGTGCCTTAACAATTCAAACACAAAGATCTAACAGTTCTTTTCTATTCAGAAGGAATTCTTTGTTACAAATTGCTGGAACCTGGACCAACTATTACCATGCAAAGTTATCAACTGGCTCATTTGAATGGGGCATTGGAACAGAAAAGACCTTCTGGGAAAGGAAGTCAACCACTGATTTTGCTGCATGTTGTAAATGGGATGCAACAAATGATCATACAGCTGGGATGGGAAGTTCTTCTGCATATTCTCCTGACTATTACTGATGCAATGCTGTATGGTCAGAAGTTCCAACAAGTTCATGATCTAAAAATTCATTGAACAAAAACCAGAATCATTATTTTATGAAGGCAGACACGATTTAGCTAAAAGATGGTCATAGAAAGCCAGAGAAAATATTTTGATGACTGAATAACTAGAATTTACATGAATAAAAGATTGTCATAAAAACCTTGACACACAGGTAGCAGGTCTAACAAAACCCTGCCATGACAAATCACAGTTCAAATAATGAGCCTAAAAAGAATACCTAGAAAATAATCTCAAGATGTTCAGAACAACTGAGAGTTTTAAAGAGATTCTTACTCGACATTGAGGGTTTTAACTTTCTTCACATGACCACTTTCTTCCACAGAATCCTGTTCCAGGATTAAATGGCGACGCTTCCGTTGATGGCTTTCTGTTGCTGCAACTTTCTTGCGCTTGGAGTCACTGTAGGAGATTACTCGATATGTCTCAGCCTGGTTGAGAGTCTTCAACACTACAAAACAAAGTCAGTACAAAACCACTATTGATACTTTTTAAAATAACACATTACTTGTCGGATGATCTCAACAGGACAACTGAGATCATGTGCAATAGCAATTCGGAAGTCCCATTTAAAATGCCAGTAAAGTTTTTTTTAAATTAAAATTCTTTTTAAAATCTTTTAAAAATTAAATATGGAAACAACAGAACCTGTATGTCATTGAAGCATTTACATTTGGATTTAAAAATCAAAGCTGCATGGACACATTACATCTCATTTAGTTAACTTCATCCGTGCTCAAAATCATATGAACTTAGAAACTCACCCATTTCAGCATTGTCCTTGTTGTGGAGTGCCACATATGCAGTGTTATCATTTATCCACGACAGCTGGACATTACCTGCAGGATATAAATTATATCAAACTTGTAATACTTCTTTACTGGTAGGAACCATTGAAATTTTATGGTTCATCTTTGAAATTTAGTAATAGAACAGGAAGCATTTCATAGATTTCAATACAGGAGGAGAAAAAAAAAAGAGAAAAAAAAAATATTTAGTAAATGGTTGTTTATCAATTTACAAATTTATAATCTTCAATTTAACCTTATTTTTTTAAGGACTTTTCAAAAACCATGTGAAAATTACTCTTTTCCTTCCATGGAAACTTACATTTTACTGTTTCTTGTTTTGTCTAATTGTCCATGGCTAAATACTGATTGTGACAAATATATTACTTTCAACAAGAAAGTTTGGTGTTGAGCTTTATTTGTTGTCATTGGGTGGCAGAGAGTTTTTCTATCATGATAGAATTTCAACCCATAAGTTGTAAGATAACCTGTGAGAACATGCTTTGAAGTTTAGTGAAACCTTTATTCTTTAATGTTTTCTACTGAGAAAGTTCTACAGGAATACTGTAAGCTTCTTTGTGCACTATAAATACATAGGTATAAATAATTAAAAGATCTGTGAATACTATGGAAAGTGTCAATGTAATTTGGAGAAGTGTCAAAAGTGTTACACACACACACACTATATCAATATATAGATTACTCTTCAATGGGTTACATTACAATAATAAGCTGCAATAAGTTCTACAGCATTTTTTGTATAAGTCATACAACCAAATTTGCACCAAATCTGAAATTCACAAGGAAAAAAAAAAAAAGAAAAAAGTCAAATAAGTTGAATAGTTGCAATATCAGCCAACCACATTATTTGATTCTCTCATCTGAAATGAAGATCAAATGAGAAACATTATGTAGTCAACATGGTTTATCCTTTTGTTGCAGATTCAAAAACCTAAATAAAGAGCAAAATAATGTAAACTTGTAAAATGATTGATGGGATCGGAATAATGGAATTGATATTTTTACAAATATGCACCAAGAAAAGAAATATAACAAGAATGGCTGCTGCAGGGTCAAACTCCACTCCTATTCCAACTGAAGATGATTATTGTAACTTTTGTATATATAATAAATAAAAAATTATTTCCTATAGTTTTGTGAAATATTCAAATAATTCATCGGACGATTGAACTCCTTGTTTGTGTTGTCAACACAATGTTTCAGCAGATCCATTCTTTGGCCTTCCTCAGGTGTAATATCTGAATGTGAAACAGAAGTTTTTAATTTTTAATTAAAAACTTCTGTTTACCCCATCATATTTGTATATTACATCTGAGGAAGGCCAAAGAATGGATCAGCCAAAACATTGTGTTAACAACACAAACAACAAGGAGTTCAATCATCCGAAGAAATAAAGAAATTATAAAAATATTTTTGTATAAAATGTATTTATTACAATGAAATAAGCCTGTGCATATCTGTATGATAAATTTTTCGTTAATATCCAAGACTTGTCAATTTAGATCAGTTGGTCGGGAGTTCGAATCACGGTAGGGGAATGTGAATTTTACATATGGGTTTACAATGCAATAAGCACATTTCATTTTCTTAATAGAAATTTGGTAATTTAAAGTTAGATAATTTGTAATCTATTGCTTTATTTTCCACAAACATAAGTAAATAGCAACATTTATGTTTTTGGAAGAGAAAATATAGACAACAAAATGCTTGACGGTCATCATTTAGAAATGTTAAGAAGTTTACCAAAAGGCATGAAGAGTTGGTAGAGGTCTGCCGCCTTCCATTCTTTAGGGAAAGTCACATGGAACACATGGCCTCGGTCAGGTTGTACTAGACAAAATAAGTAACAAGTTGGTTTTAGCAATCTCTCAAGACAACAAAACAGTCTATCTTCAAAAGAATAATTGAAAGTACTGTTTTTAAAATATTTCTTAGAGGGTTAGGAATATTTTAATATTTTTGAATAAAATTGTTAAATTGTTTTTATTTATGCACCATTTTAATATCAAGAGGGCGAGTGTGTGAAACATTACAGGGGGGGGGGTGTTAATGATTTTTCTTGTGCTTCATTCAAAGCAACAACAAAATAAATTATGTACTACTTCTGTTTTTCTTTGATAGAGGAGACCATACAGATCTTTTAACAAAATGAAGACTCATGAACTAATGATTTTTTTGTAAGTTACCAAGTGTTGGGATTGAAACCAGGACTCCAGGGTTTACAATTGACAAATTGATAGAACCAACTGATTGCATTGGCACTTAAGCAAATTTAATAAATGTTCAATTTGAAAATACAGGTAATGTTTCATGAAAGTCTTTTTTAAATAATAAACTGTTTATATAAGTTACCTTACATATATGGATACATGAGCAGTAAAATATTCAGTTTATAATGAAAATTATACATCCATCTATTCTACAATCAAATCAAAATTTATGAAAACAATTAAGATTGGTATATTTTAGTTTGTTACTTACAATCAGCTCCTGTAACATTTATGTAAGGAATGTCCTGTACTCTGCTCATAAACAATCTGAAGTGAAAATAAGTGTGAATCTAGAAAGATTTGATCACAGACATTGACAGGAATAACATTTTTTTTTCTCAAGTTATATAGAAAAAAAACAAAATCAACTCAAAAAAGGAAAAACACTAATATATTGGTCCCATCTGCAATTCCAATAGGAAACAAATGGCAGTGTCAATGAAGAAATAAGTCATACAACAACTCATTAGTAGTTTCTTTCATATTACAAATTATAAAACACCTACAATAAAATTATCACAAGAGCTTTAAAGAAGCCTATTTGAGATATATAAAATGTGGGTCAGGGGAATGGATGAACAGATATTTTGAGAGAGAAAGTAAATGCCTGGATCAAATCCACAAGCAAAATTGAAGAAACATTTGTTTTCAACAGAATCCTATGTTTGGATGAAATTACTTTTCAGAAATCCTGTCTCACGATAGACAATGAAACGACACTGAAGTGACTCCCCTCAAGGGTGTAAGCCTGGGCGAAACGTTATGGAGATCCTGGAATGCCCAGTCAACAGAAACCCCCTCTTGACCTCGATGTAGTAAAGCAGAGCACAATACATTTGGCAACAGATTTGCTGCCAGAAGGATGTCAAAGTTAGCATCTAACCACCCTTAAGGGGGCACCACTCCCTGGTTTGGAATCAGAGCTGTTCTTCTAAACTGGTTGCCTTCCCAAGGCTAGAGTACCCAGTCTGTCCTGCTATTTTACTCAGATTGGTGGGGAAGGGAGATGGATTCATGCCTTTCTTAAGGGCATTAGTGCAAAGTGAATGTCAACAGCCTTGTCTGGACTGCTTGCCAATTCCAGTGTCCACACTGTTAACCGATATGCCACTTGCACCTCCAAATTCATTTCTAATAAACAGTTGGAAAAGGGAAATAAATATCAAATGATTTTACAGGAGCTTCATCTGCTCCAAATCAACCAACCACACTGGATGAAAAGTTTGGTCAAGATTTTCAAGTTTTTATGTTAATTATTTCTTATCAAGTTTTCTGGAAGTATTCCAAGTTGCTCATCATGACTATCAGAACATCCATAATATTTTACATCAATTTTTCAAAATGGTATCCATCTTTCTGATTAACAATCAAGCAGAAAAAAGTCAAACCTCTGAAGTAGCCAAATTGTATTTTTTAGTTTCATAATGAAAATAATTTAGTTAATAATGGAGATTTTTCAGTCAATAGAAATTGGCAATAATGCAATCACAGCTGGAAAAATCTTTAAAATCATTAAAAAATAAATGAGATAATTTAATTATTTTGGGGGAAAAAAAGTAGAAATTGCTTTCTGCTGATGACTACCTAAAATCTGAAAATGAGGTTTCTTAAAATGAATTTGATTCTCAGACTTTTTGGTTTGTTAAGTGACAATGAGATTAGTGGCAAAAGTGCAAGGATGAATTTTTTATTTTTTTATTTCAAATGACACCAACAATTTAGATCTAAACCCAAAATAAATGGACAAAAGATTTGGCTAACATCTGTCTTCAGCATTAAATCCAATGTGACATTCAGGTTAAAATAATTCTTAATATAACTAAAGAGAAAGCAAAGATATTCCAGTTTGTGCTATGACCAAATGTTTTGATGCTTGTCTACTGCAACAATAACAGCAAAAGTGCTATATTATTTCTATGATAACCATCTTGACTTTTGAAACTGATCTTACTTCAAGATGAGCCTGGCATTTGGTGATTAGTTCAATGAAAGGAAATTGTGAAAAAGAATTAAATATCATATGAATACACTTTTATTTCACAATCCCATTTGCACAATGCAAGAAATAAAAAGGTTTTCAAAATACTCACTTGTTGTTGAAAGGTTCTAACAATTGTGAGAGAGGAGATATCAATTGTTTCTTACAGTCCTCAAAACCCCCTGAAAATAAAAGAAAAAAAAATACAAAATATTTTAAAAGCCCTTAATCAATATTATAATTTGCAACGTGTCCGTCTGTCGTACTTAATATTATCTTACAATAAAATAAGCAACAAGTCAGTCTGTCATACCGTCTAAGGTAGATAACTAGCAAAAACAACTAATTTTTTTTTCTGTTCAAATCCTGAACTGATTTAATAAAACTCTCAGTATTTACTCCTTGATTAGTGGATTTATTTATGTAAAAAGCTACTCTGTAAAAAGTAGTGGATTTTTTAAAACCTCTTAGGTAAAAAGTAGTGGATTTTTTAAAACCTCTTAGGTTTTAAAAAATCCACTACTTTTTACAGAGTAGCTTTTTTCATAAATAAATCCTCACCCTTTAATTTTATGACATCTTAATAAATATTGAACTGAACAATTAACTCTGTTTCTATATTTTTCTCCATTATGACCCAAACACCACTTTACGCAATTTAACGAGAATAAAGCCCAAGACCAACCAGAGTACATTTAAGCTTATTGTTTCAACTCTAATACAAAATGAATAGAAGAATTTTAGTTAACAATACCTTGCGTTAACCTTTTACTGTATAACCATATTGACACAGAACATAGCTTTAGGTATACTGTTAGCAAAGCAATGGGTATTTACTAATTGATTATAACCAAGAATAATTGTGTTTAATAACCTATTTAGCTGAGGGTACCAATCCTGATATTTTTAATCAATCATATTTCCAGTGAGACTATCTGTGCATTGGCATCACTAAAATCTCAGAATCTACAGAGTTGTTTTTCATGAAATTTCAGAAGCAGCAAACATCTGTAATTAGCTCACTTAGCTTTAAATAAACATTGACCTTTAAAGTTGGTTAATTTGATAATTTAACAACTTACAATATGAAATTGTACAAACTAAAATCAAGATTTTGAATGCTATTGTAATGCAGGCAATACAATGTAATTTGTGATTAAGAGTCAGCCTCGTTATGCATTCCATAACATTTTCTGGCATAAGAATAGAAACTGAAAGCAAGAAGGTGTTATCTTTGTATGAATAACAATCATTTAAAGTATTATATTCAATATGGAGACATCTAATCTTGCAAAACATCAGAACTGAAATAAGTCTCATCTTAATTGGCCTTGTGCCAAACACTTGAGGTAATTGCACACTTTCTATCAGTGCTTGTGCCCAGGTAAAAGGCTATGATTTTGAATGCTGATTTTCAAGGCAGGACCAACTGGCATCGAAACAACACAATCTTCCTACCTCCATTTGGCCTCGTGCTGTACTAAGCTCTATAAATACTACAAACATGAACCAGTTAAATCAAAGACGTAATTAAAATATTCAGTTGACAAGAATACATGCTGGATGGAGTGATGGTTAGTGAGCTAAACTTGAAAGCTATTGCTAGTAAGTGTTCTTCAGTAGGTGTTATATGGATGTGATGTTATGCTAGTGGGTCGAGTCTAACAAATACACACCTATTTATGTTAGGAAAGAATTAGGCCCCAAACCCAGCCAAGTACAGGAAGACATGACAAAGTAAACTGTAAGCTTTCACTGTCTAAGATCTTTTTATTTCTATGAAGTCTTTGAATAAAATAAATCTTTACATTTAAGCTTTAACTAAAAGATAAGAACTTACAACTTATCTCTCAAAGTTGTTAATGTTATTCAGTCAGTGTTTTGAATTGGTTAACATGGGATGCAAATAAATTGTCAGAATATTTATTAAAATGAATGTGAACTGTATGTCAAACAGTCACTTTTCCAAATGAAATTTTCTTTGAAAGAAAAACTATATAAAATGCAAATAGTAATAAGTAAAGGAATGTCTAATACTTAGTATCAAAACCCCAAAGCTATTGGCAATGGCACAGTATTCATTAGCCAAATATTGGCTAACAAGACTCAAGTGTATCATAAGTCATATCCTTATAGGAGGCACAGACAGGCACATACAATTAAGATATTAGTTTTTTTACAAAGATAATTTTGGAAGAATCCACAAAGATTAATACAAGATGTTCTTAGCCAGTGTAAGAAATTCAAAAAAGCAAGAGAGAAATAAATGACAAGTACTATAGAAAAGAGATGGTACTAAGGGGGTTGCTATTAAATTACTGACGACCACAGAATGACCGTTTGAGAATTGCAATAAAAAGCAACCGAGATTAAAATAAAACACTAGTTGAAAAATTAATAATAATTGCCAAAGCTAGATCTGAGAAATTTTTTTTAAAAATAAATAAATAAAATTACAACTTTGTATCAATTTAAAAAAACAGTCACTCACCCAAAAACTGGCTCATGCTGATAAAGCAGAGTCCAGTGATGAAGGCATCATAACCAGCCTCATGCAATTGGTGTTCACTTGCATTATAGTTGGAAAACCCTTCGGGCAAATCTAGAAAAAATAGAAGGATAACGTTCAAAATCTTAATTTTTCTTCTAATCCATTCAGTATTTCTACTGTCAAATTGGAGGAGGAGGAGGAGCTCTTGTTTAATACGAACAACTGAATTGTTATTCCCACATCAAATTCAACCTCTTTCATAAGTTTTGCATGACTAATGAGGAGATTGAAATGATATTTCAGGATTATCATTTCTTCTAAAATTGTATCAAATGCAAATAACATCAAGATGTGATTTGTTAAAGTTTTAAACATAATCAACAAGTCAGTCTGTAGAGACATACACATGCACAGTGTGTGCTTTCTATTTTCCAGCATGCAAAATCATTTAAAGTATTTTACACCAGGGCTTCTCAAAGTCGTGGTCGGGACACCTCTGGGGGTCACGTGAAGATTATCGTGGTCAGAGAAATATCTTAGAATCTTTTTTTTAAAGAACAATGGATGTCCAAGAAGGAACAAAAACAAAAAAGATTGAGGGTGGAGGAACTTACCTATTTCAACAGCCTTGAAAGGATCTGCTTGAACAGTTTTCCACAGTTCTCCTAACGAACTACTAGATATTAATTCCTAAAACAATAAAAAAAAAATGCAAAATAAATGTTTAGGTAAGAATTCAAACATTACTCTATGTATTCAACACAACTGTCCAGATTTGCCTGCCTTAGTTATTACATGTGATTATCTCCTTTTAAAAGTTAAATGTTGATGCTTTTGCTTTTATTTTTAAAATAAACAAAAGCATCATTTCTTTTGAGAAAAATAATGAAACTAGATACAAGTGTAAGAATCATGCCAAATACGGCCTTCAAATTTTCCCAAATGAATAGCAAAACCGTTAATCATATTTTAGCATTTACATTTCAAGAAAGTTAGGCCTTTAAAAGCTAGACAAAAAAGATCAGATTTTGATTAAATTTTGAGGAACCCTAGATGGTTTTTTTTAAATACAATGCTGCAACTTCTGAATATATGAAAGCTGATCAAAATGTTACAAAGATTTGACACATTGCCTCTTCATAATATAGATTTGTCAAAAAAAAAAAAAAAAAAAAAAAAAAAAACACCAACAATATATTAAAAGTCTTACCCTTAAAGGATTTATGTTTGCCATGAGTTTTGTATCAATGACCCTGGAAAACAAATTTAAAAAAAATTTTTATGACAATCATAAAAAATAATTTCATTATTTGTTTATACATTTGATGCAAATCTAGACATTAAAAAATCTGAACAACATCTTTAAAATACTGTTTTACTGTTCATCCACAAAACATCCAAGTGTTGCATCAGGTTTTAATCACTGTCCTTTGTATTTTAAAACTTCAAATGTAGCATTGTTATGAACTTAGGTGAACCTTGCACAAAACCCATATTTCTAATGCAGCATTAGAAATGTGGGTTTTGTGCAAGGTTCACCTAAATACACAATCCACATAGTTATATAGCGGAAAACATTATTTCTTGGAAAATGCAAACAAGATAAGACAAAATGTTATTCAATACAAGAAGCAAAATAGTGATTATTGTAAAAGAAGTAAAACTTACTTGGGGAAAAAAGCATGGAGATAGGATTTGAAATCTTCATATTCCTGAGGGGAAGAAAAATTACAGGATATAACAAGAATTATAAACATTAAAGAAATGACTTTTTCCCTTCATTAAATGTGTGGAAAAAAAAAAGTAAATATAAAAATAGTAACACACTCACATAAAATTATCTATTTACAAAGTTATCAAAAACTAATCTATGAAGCTTTTTCTTTTTAGAAATACATTTCTTGGAAGGAAAAGAAATACTTAAAGCTTCATAGGTTATTTATAACTTTGAATATAGAAAATTCTATAAGCTTTTGATGACCATAAATAATGCCAAATGTAATCCTAAACTGTTCTTTTTCAACATCACTTAATTAAAATGGGCATTTTTCATTAGATTTAATTAGGATGAGCATTGAATGCTAGATATAGGTCTTTGGAGTATTAGCAGCAAAAGAAATGTATATTATCAAAGAAACTCATCAACTACAGAAATTTCAAAAGAATTCCGATTTTTATAGCACATCAATTCTTATATAAAGTCAGTGCCATTTCTTTTTAAGAGATTACATTTTATTTTCAAAGTAATTGATGTGACTTCTTATTACATCCGAGCAAGGCTTATCTGCTGTAAGTACTCCAAGGAAGACGTTAATGCAAGGAAGGGGTAATAAAGTACTTTAGGGTAGAGAAGAAACAAACTTACTGGGGGCAGCGGAGCATGGAACTGATGTAAGACGTGAATTAGATCCAAAAGCATATTATGACCAATGAGCAATTTTCCCTGAAAATATAAAAGCACCAAGTGAGAACCTAATTTGTTAGAAAACAAAGCACTGATAAA
>VCCN01002452.1:6178259-6193235 GCA_006491835.1 Architeuthis dux
TCTGGGAGGATGGAATTATGAAGTTGCATGAAAGATGGCAGAGATAATGGAACAAAACAGTAAATATATTACTGTCTATAGTTTTGAGAATGGTCATTAACACTCAAAGAGTTCTTCAGACAATTGAACTCCTTGTGTTTATGTTAACGTTTCGGCCAATCCATTCTTCAGAATGTAAAGATTTTTGTTATAAGCATTGCTGCTATTGGAGAAAGAAAAAAAAAAAAAAATCTTGTTTACCATTACATTTAGATACCTGAAGGTCGAAACGTGTTAACAGCATAAACAACAAGAAAAAGTTCAATAATCTGAAAAACCCTTAGAAATAAAGTTGTTGTTCAATAAAATTATTGTCAAAAATAAAAAATGTGTCTTATTTTTACATAATGATGGTTGTCCATCCAATATATCCATGGAATTTAACCATTTGGGAATGACAGACAAGAAATCTCATGAGAAATATCTGTCCTTCAGCAACTGACAAGATATCTTTAAAGGTTTTAGTTTTCTTACTCTTCTTACTCTGGCAGTTAATTTGATTGCAGACAATTTGGAAATGCTGATCAGTGAAAGCAATGATTGTCCTGGAATGGCTGATGAAATATTTTGCCAATATGACATCATACAAAAATATCCTGGTTCTAAGTGGTTAAATAAATAAATAAATAAATAAGTAAATAAGTAAATATACAAACTAGTGACATGCCTCTTCAGGTTCAAGACAAAAATATTCATTAAGTAAACAATTTTTGGATATCCTTTTAATAGTGGGATTCAGTGCATAATGTGTGAAAGACTAAGAGTTATTCCCCTTGCATTATTGTATTAAAATAAATTATTAAATGACTTTGTATAAAATTGTGTATAAAATTATTGTTAATAAATTGTTTTGTATTAAAATTAATTGGGTTTTTTTTGTAGTTTTTTTTAACAATAATTCTGTTTGTTAGAGTTTTTTTCGTGTATGGTCCCAAATTAAAAAAAAAAAAAAACTAGCTAGGAAATAACTCTTTTACATAATATTACACTCTGGACCCCACCATTACAAGAGTACCCAATTTAATCAAGGTTTCCATTTCTTTAGTATCAGATACTCATATTTATCATGATAAAAGAAAAATAAGGCTGGTTTTACCACAGACATAAGCCCCATATTCATTTAGATGTTATTTTAAAAAAAGATTGAAAATACAACAGAGACTGCATAAATAGATCAGAATACAGATTAGAAAGAACTCAGAGAGTGCATACCTCTGCCAATGCTGTACACTAACTAAAAACTGAATGAAAATAAAATATATAAAAAAAAAAAATTTTAAAAACAAGGGTGAAAATTGCAAATGTACAAATATTGAGTTACTTCCCTTGTAATTTAAATTTAGCCTTTTTATTAATTGTTCATGTTTAACTTCTTTTCCTGCAGAATAAAAATATCTCAATCAAAAACAAATTCCATAGCCCATCCTTCCGAAAATTTCATTGAGACCTCTTGGAGATATCACGTGGACAGACGGACACAGGAATATATATACAAGATGAATGAAAAGAAATTCCTTATTGGAAATAACTTTATTATTTATTGCCCGATTGTAGTCAAACTAACTTTATTTTGGACCACACAATGGTGGAATTTGCCTGCTGTGTTAAACGTAAGTACAGGCATTGTCCACCAATTTCTGTGTAGCCTTGATAGACCTTTGCATATCAGCATAAGAAATGTAATAGTCACACTTGTGTAGGCAACAAGAACTTGAACAAGACTAAATCACCAAGAGAGTGGTTCTTTTGCACTTGTTTTCTTTCCTTCAAACACCTTGGATGTAATCCAAGTTCAGACACTAAACCAGAAAGTTGTAAGCAATTTAATCCTCATAGTGGGAAGGTCATAATCTGAGACCTACTAGAAGTCAACCCCTCCTAACCTCCAAGAAAGAGAAATGGAAAATGTTCAACTTACTGAGTGAGCAAGCAACCTGATAACTCTGGAGAAACCAACAGCATTATTCAAATCTTTCTGTTAAAAGAAAAAAGGAATATCAACTAAAAAGTGACAAATGGAATTCAGTAATTTAACCCTCTACACCCAAAAAATAGATTCATTATTTAATTACTATTTAATTTATAAAATGCCTCTTGAATTAATATCATTAATCACATCCAGAAAATTTCATATTCTCTAAAATAGTCACATTTTTGTTCTCTTTAAATACCCAACAACTTTTATGCAAATAAGCAACTAAAAGTTAATCAATTTGGTTGAAATCTAATGAGTTAAAAAGAAATTAAAAAGCCATAGTTCTGTTAGAAGTTCTTAGGGACAGAACAATGAGAGTGGTTCAGCTGTCAATAAGGTCTACAAGAACAATTTGGGGAAAGATTTTTTTATAAAATTTACCAAAAAGCTATTCTTCGATCTCTTGGATGAGCTTTTCTATTTGGGGACTGGATTATCTAATATATTAAAAATGTACATCTCTTATATTTATCATAGATCAGATTGATTTATTTCTCAATTAATAATGAGGTTAATTTGGATTTTCAAAACATCAATCCTAATTCACTCTAAATAATTACAGTACCTGTCATAAGTATTTGAACAGATAACGATTAAAACAGTTAAAAACAGGAACATTACGCAAGATGAACAAATTTTTTGCAATCAATATAACAAGGGATGCATTTAGTCATGTTTTGTGGTTCTGAATGCTAGATTTCTTGAAAATGTTTTTTGTAAATAGAAAGAATTAAAAAAAAAATTAAATCTTGTTTCCGAATTTTTCAAGGAGATTAAAAAGTGAACTCACTATGGAAGAGTTACCAAATTAGTAAGTTAATTTTGATCGGTGGGGGGGGGGGGTCTATAATGGCCCCTACAATCTCAGGAAATAAAAACAGAGTTTGTGCTTGTGCAAATAATTATGAGCAATACTTTTATCAATGATAATTTATACATGAAAAAAGTATTGGTCATAATTACACATAATTACCACAAAACATGACTAAATGCATCCCTTGTTTGGTTGTTTTGCATAATATTCCTGTTCAAAACCAGGCAATTAGAAGCAAAATGGTTGTCTGTTCAAATACTTATGACAGGTATTGTATGTATAAATAGTACGAGTGCAACAGCCAAGCATTTGACATATTTTGATTTATTTTATCTAAGCAACTATTTTTGTTTGTACCTCAACAGATTTTAAACCATCACTTAATTTTCATTCAGATTTTAAACACCTAAACTGTGATGCCTTACATGTCAACATTGGGCTTGGGGATATAAATAAACCGGAAACTTTTCAAAATAATTTTAAAATGAATCTTTGGGAAAGACAAGTTTCTAAAATATTTTGTATAAGACAGACTAGAAACAAGAGCAACTCTTATATCATAAGTTTCAGAAAAGTTCAGTCATGCACTGAAAGATTCACAAGAAAAACTCCATTAGTGTTTAGTAAAGAAATGGCTGAGGATATTTTTAAATTATATGAAAAAAAAAAAAAAAAATAGAGTAGTGTTAAATAAAATTATATCTTATCTATACAAATATTTGAGCCATCTGTTTGATCGTGCTTCTTCTCTGCTAAAACTACAAGGCCGATTGACATGCTATTTGGAATGGATGAATCAATAAAAAATCAACTTCCTACATAGGCTAACCTTGGAGGTCATCTCTAGCCAATCTTTGGTTCTAAACATCAGAAAAAAGATTTTATACAAGGATTTTCGTCATTCATTCTTCTTACAAATGACACATATTTCTTATAATAAAATCACTTCTTAAACAAGTTTTGGCGTTTTTGGTCGGATATCACTTTTTTGGTAATGAAACAGTGATAGTTTTCATTTTTCCTTCTACCACATAATTGGAAACAAACTTGAAAACCAAATGGTAGACAAAAATCTCCCTGAAAGAGTTACCATTTCTGAAGTATGTCTTTCCAATTCCTTCTTCTTTCGATCATCATCTCCAGAGATTTTTGTTACTACAATGAAGCGTTCTTTCTTCTCCCCAGTTTTGGTTTCTAAATGAATATTTGATGAAAACCTAGAAATAAAAAATTCATAAATTTATAGATCATCAATACTGATCTTTAGATCCACTTTTTGAACAAGATTCCAATTCCATTGATTTTTATTCTATCTTCATGATGCAAAACTAAAAGCAATTTCACAAAACCATATTCATTTTAGAGTTGCTAAGCTTATGAATAGGTTCAAATCTTTTTCAAATGTTTTCTAATCAAAATATTTTTTCTATTTCAATGCTCTGATTTACCATTCATCAAATATGTATAACAATCTTTTCTAAAAGTATTTCCATTGGAATTAACAGAGTTCTGGTGGAATGGATACTTTCTTACATAACTTTACATACATATATCTAATTTATTAATAACATTTTTTAAAATAACATTTTTTTAAATATATACTTACTTATTTCTGATGGTCTGATATAACAATTTGCGCTGAAAGCCATTACAAGGTGGTAAGTCCAACACTGAATCTTCTTTATTTTCTTGGAAGTCTGTGACCATTTGACTATGCAATATAAAAAAGAAAATATATATTTGCTGTTATGTAAGTTGCATGAGTAACACAAGGAGAGACATAGTTATTCTGATTGTTGCATGTACCTAAGACACCAGGGGTCAACTGAGTACAGGCAGCTGGTTAAAGACTTGAGTTCTGGATAAATAGACTTTATGTTGCAGCCAAGCTTCAACCAAAACATCATGAAAAACAACTTTATAAAGAATGGTAACAGTAAGTACCTATGCTGGATTCATAAATCTTTTTATAATTCACCAAATGCCCGTCTGTATGAGACTGCATAACTAACGAACTACACAACATATCCCCAGGAGATTTTATGCGTGTACTAATGGGACCCACAGATTTGTTTTTAGAAATTTTCTCAAAAAAATAAGTGTGGGAGTCTGCGTCTGCGCTCACCACAATAATAATGATCTCATTTCCATCTATCTATATAATATGAAAAGTCTGTTTCTGTTCATGTGTGTGTGAACCCTAAGTAGCCAAAATGATGCATTGTAGCCAGAATTAAAGTAACCCCATAGATGCCATAACTTAAATGCAAAAAAAAGGTCTGGGTGATTTGCAACTGAATAATAGTGTGGGGTCTGCATTCATGCTCACCCTGATAGAAATCAGATAATTACTATCTATATATTAATACTAAAAGTCGGATTCTGTTTATCTGTATGTAACCACTAAGTAGCCAATATAGTGCATTGTTGCCAAAGGTATTGAATTATGGTACCTGCTAAGAAAAGAAAAAAAAGAAAGAAAGAAAAAAAGATCTCTTATTGGGGCCGTAGCTGAAAATCCAGCCTGTAGGGAAATTGTCATGAATAAAACTGAAAACAACATGCTGGTAAGGAAATAGGAAAATATTTAACAAACCAGATGTCCTTCTCACTTTTGTTTTTTCACCTTTTAAACTAACAAAGTCAGCAAATATATCAAGATTCTCTTTGAGAAAACATAGCAAAATGAAGTTCTTTACCAAACTCTATCAACAAAGTCTTTCTGTTCTTCAGGTATGGCAATATCTTTGTTCTCCAAAGGACTGAAGTAGGCAGAAGAGGCATACTGGCTA
This sequence comes from Architeuthis dux, assembly GCA_006491835.1. Taxonomy (NCBI): domain Eukaryota; kingdom Metazoa; phylum Mollusca; class Cephalopoda; order Oegopsida; family Architeuthidae; genus Architeuthis; species Architeuthis dux. The sequence continues at coordinate 6,183,880 of VCCN01002452.1, forward strand.
TTTTGCTGGTGCTTCAGTTCGAGGCTGTCTCGCAAGGTTTGTTCTTCATGAGGAGTCAAATAAGGGATACCTGAGCAGAGAGAGAGAGAAAAAGAGGTTACACAGAAAATAAGACATTGTTAAAAGAAATCAGCAATCTTTACAACAACACTTATTGGGTGTTAATCAATTTCTGTTGTCAGATACATTAATCTATTGTACCCAGGAGTAGAACTCCACCAAGATGTATTGCCAGTCCCAAGCCCAGGGCATGGAGCTAGCAACTCCACCCCATAAAATCTACTTGCTAGTGAAACCACAGCAGCATCACCTCAGCAAGAACCTAGTTCAGAATTGCCAATTAAGTGATGCTGTTTCAGCCTCACAACCTTTCAGTGCAAGTATATAGTTTCAAGACAACTAGAAAAGCTAGCCAAGACGTACTCCCTCCATCTTTGAACACTGAGTAATTCGCGCTAAATGCAGGCGTTTTTGCTAATAGTTAATCACTGCTACCCACAACACTGGTTTATTGCAGAGTTTAGGTTATTCATGAGGTCTGACATTTATGTGTATCCTCACTTCACCCAGCTCTAAGCGTTCATAGTAGAAACTTGAAATTTTGCACATGCCCACTCCCCTCAATGAGTAGTTGTTTTTTTAATTTTAAATACCCTCCCCACCTAAATAGGTTTTTAGAGGGGGGTTCAATATGCAAGTTTATGCCCACTTGTTTTGAAAATTCAGACCTTTTTTAATTGATCACCCCCCAACACAGCATATATGGGTGGTAGCAATTTTAAAAATTATAAAAGGAAAAGATTTTTTGAATATCAAGAATAACATACAAAATTGTCCTAAAATTTATTCTAATTTCTATAACATTATTGTAAAAATCTTTAAAAGGCGATAAGAAAAATCATTGTAAGATTAAAAATCTATTGCAAAATTGAGTAGAAAAAGACCAATAAAAAAAATTGATCGTTTAAAAAAAAACCCCAAAAAAACAACTTATTTTTGTGATTAATTAATTGATACATTTAATTTATTTTTTTTTCGCAGATAAATTCCATGAAATGCTACCTCCTGATGCTTAAATGGCCATGCTGAACTGGGCATAGCGTTTAAATGGTGTCACTGGACTGGGCGAGACATCCAGACTGAGTGAAGTTGCTCAGAACCACGTCCACTGGCGTGATGTGGTTGCGGCCCTATGCACCACAGGAATACATCACCCAGTAGTACACTAGAGCAGCTAATAAATGCCAAAAACAATTGTGCATATTTAAAAAAACGTGTTATATACTCTGAAATCTTAATATGAAATATGCCTGAAACAATTTCTGTTAAGACCAAAATGAAAAGATAAGCTGTTGATTCTAAGGAATTAGGTTAAAAACTGAACATTTCTATAGCAGACTTTCACATTTGTTTTTCCTACTGTACACTGACGGTTCTGTTTAAGCAATTATTACATTATTTCAATGCTAATTAAAATCATTTTTGTATGATTATTATTCCTTTTCAATAAAGGCAAAAATTGTTAAAAGAATTACCAAAATCTAATATTTGCAATGTTGACAACACCAGGTAAAACATTTTAAAAACTATTAGATCAGACTTCTTACTGCAGATATTTACAGTAGTATTAAAAGCCTTCTAGTTCCACAGAAAATAATTTTCAAATAATTTAAATACATTAAAATTCCAATTCCATTGAAAGGATAATAAAAGTATAATAAAATCAAGCAATAAAATATCAAAATTACAAATAGCAATTTAGAGATGAAAACATTGACTAACTTTTAAAATAACTGGTTTATAACAATTAAAAACCAATGCAGACTGAAAACAAATAGCAAAAGTGAGATACAAACCTTCTCTGAATACTTTATTAAAGTCAAAACCTTGAGAAGCCAAGAAGTCAATGCTGGATGACTGAAACAAAATAAACCAGATACAAAATTATAAACTACTTCACATCTATCTTTAATTTATAGCACTAACAGCTTACTTCAGTGCCAAGGTGATATTTCATAAGAATTAAATCGCTTATAATGATAACCAACTATTATTACTACTTTTCAGTGGACTATTTTGACAAGATCTTTTGAGTTGATCTTTGAAACTTAAATTAACAAATGTGATAGGGCAGATCTAAGAACAATGATCACTTTCATTCAACACACTAAGAGAACCCCATGGATAAATTTAATGATAGAAAACACTGACCTGACAGAGAAATCTGTGATCTGGTGACTCTTTGCTAAATGGTTTAGGAAAAATGTAGAAGTTGAATGGGTGAGCTTCAAATCTGAAAAGACACAAAAGAATAACAAATGGCACCAAATATTGTTATGCAGACATTGACAAAACAGATAAGTGGAAAATAGCAATTTTATAATAAAATCTGACATTAGGTTCAATTATTGTTCATACTAAAATATTCTAGAATTAATATTTATACATAATTCTCAAATGGAATCTTAATTTCATACTTTAATCACCTTCAGACAATAATCTATCTTCAAAGTCTCTGATAGAACAACTAATGTTTTAAGCATTATCAAAACATTTTAATTTTGCTAGAGGATTTTGTAGCAAACAGAATTCAGAAGATTCTAGATATAATGAATATTCAAAATATTTTTGCCAATCAATGTTCAAGGGAAATTATGCCACAAAAGCTATAAGAAAGTCAATTTTAACACATAATTTAAAAAAAAAAAAAAAAAGATAGCAAAGGAAAATATTTACAAAATTCAGTGTATATATAATCTCACTCAGCCACGCACTGTGTATATAATCTCACTTAGCCACACACCGATTTCAATCAAACCATATTTGATCTAAAACTGTACAAGACAATTTTAAAACCTAAAGCTATAAACAAATGTACTTGTAAGTCCATGGGCCACTAGTGGACTGCAAGGCCCACATAGGAGGACCACCAAAGGAAAATCATTTCAAAATAAATGTACATTCTGAAAAATTGTGATGGCTTATTTTTACTATAATCACCTAACAAAACTCTTTAGGGGTTTGCACATATTTTTGAGAACATTAAGTGGTCCGCATGGGGAAAAGATTTGAGAGCCACTGCTGTAAGCAATAAACATCTGATTAAAAAATAAGTGGGAATGGTTAGTTTTTATATTGTTTCAATAGTTATTCTGATAATTTTGTGATGATGTTAATAAACATCAAAGTATTAATTGGTGTTACATTTATCCTTCACATCTAACTACAATTGAAGAAATCTCGGTCTGTGAGTATGCAGATTACTTGACAACTGGTCATTGTATAAAGTTGACATTCGCCAGATATATTAGTCAGCACACAAGGCATTGCAGTGTAGAGTTTGAAGTTGTTTGGATCAGCAGTTATCTAATAAAAAATTTAAAGATTATAAATATTTTTTCATAGTTTCTATAAATTATCTCCCCTGACTTCTGTGCTTTAGAATTATCTAAATTTAGATATAAAATATCTAAACTGGCAACACTGAAAATAAGTAACCAAAATACTTTGAAGCCATATTTTCATACGATGGACAGAAAATTATTTTACATGACAATTATTGCAGGTTTTGGAACAGAATAGTTTTATCTAATTAGCAAAATTTCCAAAAAAGCAAAAGATTGAAAATGAAACAGATGGAAAACCAAATCAAATTGTTGAAACTTACTTTCCAGTTTCTGGATTGTGTTTGAATGTGCAGAGACCAAACTGAAAGAGCAGAAACTCCACAGAACCCTGGAAAAATAAAAACAAAATCAGAACAAGCCAGGATATCAAAATATCTCCCTTACAAATTGTTCTTCCCTACAACATAGGTGCAGAGAATGGCATTACAAATGTATAATCAGCAAAAATGAACAATTATATTGATAGACAAATTCAAATATTCTCTTTAGAAGTGGCTATCAACAAATATGTACACTATAGTTCCTGCCAATATCCAAGATTCTTATTCTAAAATGAATCTTCTTACTTATATAATGAACAGTGTGATTTTCTTGGGTCTCTGTCCGTAAAAATAGACTTCCACTTTAAGAATTTTGCTGATAAAAATACCTCCTACCTACAGCATTTGAAACAATGTGAGAATAACCACAAACCTGGAGGACAAAGTTTGTCACACTATAGAAACCATCTAATGAGCAAACCATCAAGTGTTGGATCTTTCATTCCTTTATCAAGAAAGTTGCACAAATTTAATCAAGTAGCTTTTTGGTTTCTTTTATAGTGAATCTCTTATGTGGGAATCAAGCATGCAAGTAAAACAAATTCAAGGTATACTTACCTTACATAATTTTTGGTATCGTTCTTCAGGTGTATCGAAAGGCTGAGGGTGACCATGATCTGGATGGTCCAAACCTGAATTTAATGAAGTAAATCAGTTCAGTGATTTTATCACATACTAATATTGGCTTATAAGTAGTGCTATATATAACTGTCATATTTCAAACTTCAGGTTTATAATTTCAACAATGATACAAGACTAGTGATAGCAGTCAATGAATGTCAACAACAGCAAAACAGGGAACTGTCAAAAATAGAGAGACAGAGGGTTGCTTGTAATTATGATCTCAGGATACCCACTTTAACATGCCCTTTATATGTGACAATACAACTTATATATGCAAATTCAATCACTAATTTGAAGAATAGGTTCTGTCATTTTATAGCACTAAGTCTTACATAATGTCATATCTAACTTGTGGTTTTTAGTCAAATACCCAAGATTTTGAGCTGCTTTATATACAATTTTGAATTTGTTTATTCAAAATTAATAGTAAGAGAGACTTCTGTCATGTCCACAATATTTTGTGATTGGTTACAAGATCTAAATAAGCCAAGACTGTATCAAAGACAAACAAAGGCATTAAGGGAGCATGGTCATCTCCAATCATTCAAATCTTTTCATTTGGTTTTGCTGTACTCTTGTAGCAGACAACATTAAGCTAACTTTTTAGTTCAAGCAGAAATTCTGTACCAAAGTCGGATCACAGCTTACAAGAATTTGAATTTCATCACTCATCTTTTCTAACCAATGAGGAGCTAAATACATCCTCCTAACCAATCAGAAGAAAGAGGAATATTGCAGTCTAATTAACAAGCACTTCATCAAAAGTCCTTTTTGGAGTCAATCAGAATTCATCTTCATTTTTCAGTACTCGTTTCCTTACTGCATGTATTTAAACTAATTTACTCACTTGCATCTTTCCCATTCAGTATCACTAAATTTCTACTAAAACGAATATTGCACTTTTCACTATTTGTTTTGGGGCATATTTACCAGTCAATATTCATGTGATCCGCATTTTACTACTGACAATCTGCCTCAGTCAATTGTCTTTTTTACACATGGTCAGCTTATCTGCTGCTGCTATCACACATGTGGATATTTTGCCAAAATGTGGCAAAAACTTGTTTAAAGACTTTAAGTGATAAGTATAAAACAAATGAATTAAAATAAAAAATAACAGAATGGAAATAAACAATACATGAGGCAAACACCAATTAATCATTTACAAGTTATGCCCTCATTTTCTGTAAAAATATACATTATTTTATGTTAACTTCTCATACTTTATAAAAGGTGTTTGCACTATTAAAAAGCATGTTAAGAAAGGAACAGATTACCCAAAATTCAAATTCAAAAAAGTAATCCCAAATTAATGAAAATTTAACATTTTCAAAAAGCAAAATTGATCAAAATGCTTTTATATAAGTAAAAATGTAGAGTAGAGCCGGGGTAAAGTTATCCCCCTCACCACCAAATGTCAAAAGTGAGACAAAACAAAATTAGGTTATAGTTTAGAGTGTAAACTTTATATTCACCAGTAAATTCTCCATCAATAGCAAAAAAGGTACATTGTTTAATGGATTCCTTAACATCATCAAAGCATTCCTGGAAATCTGAAAATTTAAAAAGAATTTTATTAGAACAGAAAAACAAAGAAAATATTATCCAAATCAAAGACTAAAAGAGAAGGAAGAACTATTTCCTATGTTTTTGATGAGGTAAAGGATTTTGACTTTTGTTTCAATTGCAGAGATAGAAACTTGAGGATTTCATAATGTCAAAAATATAAGACGCAAACAAAGTCACAACCATCTATTTTTTATAGGAGAAAACAACCAATTTATCAAATCTTACTGTACAAGTTGTAATAAGGAAAATGATAATTCAGTAATTTGTCAGGTTATAAAAAGCCATGATTACATGTTCATTGATTTTGATAACTTTGTTGGCTCAACTGACTCCAATGGTAGTGACTATTTTGATTATTAGGTAATCAAAATAGTCTACCGTTGAGAGAAAACTACTAAAAATGTGCTAATTAAAATAGAAAAAGTGAAAAACTGGTAATTAGAAACAATTGTGGGGAAATTGAAAGGAAAACTTTAGTAGTGTCTTTAAACGGAAAGCCTAAGGATATTGAAAGTAATAAGTTTTTTTTTGTTTTTCACTTTCAGGAAATGAAAATTTGATAAGATCAATCATTTCTTTTTTTACGCTTCATAAATCAAATATAATTTTTTCTTGAAACAGGTTTATTTGCAATAACCAATTCATTAACTAAACGATACCATTTTACTTTTTAAAAATTGTAGTCACATTTATAAAAAATAGAGGCATACAAAGATTAAGAGATAGAAATTGTTTTTATTAGTTCTAAAACACCAAGGATTTGTGTAGCAAATTCAATAAATTTACACCAGAAATTAATGGACAGTAGACTTGACATTAAGTGATTTAGTCTTGAAAACAAAAACATCCACGCAGAGTTAAATAATCGAAATTCGAAAGGAAAAAAAAAATATATATTTTTAAGTAAAGCACATTTAAAGAAAACCGGATTTAACAAATCCATCTTCTAAGTTAAGATGAGAGAAAAGATTTTACTCAAAACATGTCAAAATTAGTTTTCCTTTTAAACATTTCCGAGTCTCTTCTTTCCAGGGTCATTAAACTATAAAGGAAAAAACTGAATGACAGTTTGAGTTCACGCACTGAATCTCTTGCACGTTACGCTAAAGTAGGCAGAATTTAACTGGTGACTGTCGTAATTTGTACCGAAGAAAAGCTAATTAATTACCCACATTCAATTTTAAACCAGGTTTTCTGTTCTTAAAATTTGTTAGCAGCATGTTTAACAGTTTCAGTTTTACTTTTAAAGGACATCGAAACATCTGCTGCCGGCAACAGATTTTAAGATCACTAGTATAAAAAGAAAAACACAAAAATATTTTAGAAGAATAACTTAACACAAAGAAAAATGAATAAATAAATTCATAGGTATCAATTTAATTCAGTTGGTAAGCGAGACGCCTTCCAATCAGTTGGTCGTGATTTCAAATCATGGTAGGGAAATGTTAATTTTATGTTTGGTTTAACCTGACGGGATAGACAAACAGTGAAGAGTTTACTCACCTAAATTAGGTGAGGGTTGTTCTTGTTGTTACGGGGGAAATACAAAGTAAACTCCAACTTGGACTGGAGTTTGACAAAATAACAAATAATAAAACAAAAAGAACCAGAGACTTTTTATTCGCTTTTAGTAAACAAAAAAAATTCTGCCATGTTGTTTTCTTTTTCCTGACTCGCCAAAATAAAACAGAAAAATGCTATTCAAAAGAGAACGGTTCAATGACAAAAGGGAAGGAAATTAAACAATTTTAAATGTTTAATTCTAAAACACAGGACGAGAACATGAGAATTTAGATTTAGTCTCCACCTACAATGAATTTATATTTACCGCTACTAACCACCCAAGTCCGAATGTACTCAACACACATGGTCATGACTTTTTACAGATAAAACACGATATTAGAATATTCAGGCAGGCATCGAAATTCACACATTGGTTAGGTTTTAGAAATAGGATTTATGCAATTTTTTCATGTTTTAAAAGTTAATAAAAATGTCAAAATTTGAAAAATAAATACTGCAAAAACACTTACTTTTTCTTGTGACCTCCATGCTGATTTTGTAAGGGGCCGCTTACGATAACGTCATCAGTTCAAAAGAGGAAATGAATTTCTTTTTCCTGTTAAATTAATTAAGATTTCTTTTTTTTGGATATTTTCTTTTCTTGATGGAATGTTTAATTTAATTTTTTTATTTTCTCTTTAAAATAAAACCGTGTTTCTGCGACTGCTTCCTTGAGTTTGTGAGAGCTAAATTGATATTCTTACTAGTGTTTTTTTTTTTTGTTTTTTGTTTTTATGTTTTAAGGGGGAGGCACGTTGCATCGAAAGACCCAAACACCATCTGACGGACTGCCTCTTATAAAACACGTGTTTACTTTACGCCTCTCTTGTCATCCGCAACAAAGAGTTCTACTCCATGTTACCAGCTTACTCCAAGATTCCGGCTTCATTTGGAATTATTTATTTCATAAAACCAGAATATAATAACTGCGTCATCATATTTTGTAAAATTAAAATATTTTAACACACACACAATGAGTGTATTTGTGCGCATGAATATGGCATGCATAATGTATTGGTGTGAAACTCATATATTTGTATTTTGTAACCATTAATTCTTACAACTCTGTATAAACTTTTAAAATAGCAAAAATGTTAAACTTTTATTTCCCAAACAAATTTTACTATATTTTATAATACGTTCTACTAGCCTCTGTCAAGGTTTAAAATGGATGTAACAACTTTTTACTTTTCATTTTTCACTTACCTACTCTCTTTTCAGTGAACAGACGTGGCATGCCAATGACGAGAATTTTGTCAAGATATCTGGCAATGGGATAGAGTGCATGGGGAAGTGGTGGATTTGTGCCTTTCTCAAAAATTGCTAAGTGAACAGATTCAGTGAAGACTCAGAATAATTTGCAAAAAATGATTTATTACTTTAACATGTTTCAGCTGAGAAATCCAGCTATTTTCAAATTATTCTGAGTCTCCACATTGTCTTTTCCTATCGTTATTATGTCGGATAACCCTTATCACCATACTGTCGACATAGAGACCACCAAGGAGAAACGAAGATACAAAAAACATTTAATATCGCCCACTCACACAGAAACCAAAAAAACTTCATACTAGACTACCCACTCAGAATTCAAATACACAACCTCGTTCAAAGTAAGACACATCGTTTCTCCAGACGCCTTTTGAAATCGTCTGAAACATGTTATGGTAATAAATAATTCTTTGCAAATTATTCTGAGTCTCCACATTGTCTTTCCCTATCATCATTATATCGGATAACTATTGTACACCATAAATATATATATATATATAGTAAAAAGTTTTAAAAGCTCCGAGAAGAAAGTTAATATTTTAAAAAAGATAAAGGTCTACAAATGTGTTAGATTTAAGTATTATTATTTTTGATTTTTGAT
>VCCN01002452.1:6195110-6206575 GCA_006491835.1 Architeuthis dux
ACTAATTTTACAAAGAGGAATTTTAACAGCTATTAGAAAAAAACACTCAGAAAGGCAATATATTATACACTGAAATTACTAATGTATTTAACTCAAAAGATCATCAGCTACTTTTCCATAGCAACGATTTCTGGGTAACTTAAATATATATATATATATACACACACTAATGAACCAAAACATTATGACCAGCAAAATGTGGCAAGAATAACAGCCACTGTCTCGTAATAACTGCACATGTCAGAGTAAGAGGTATATAAATTGGTAAATGGGCCTCAATTACTTCATTTTGAATGCTGCAGTTATGAGCAAGAAGAAAGATTTGAGTGACTTTGATAAAGGCCAAAATGTTATGGCCAGAAGACTTGGTCAGAGCATTTTTGAAACAGCATGGCTCGTGGTTTCACTGGTCTGAAGAGATAAAAATCACCAACCTCTAACAAGGCATTTGGGCAGCCAAAACTGGTCACTTAGTTAGTGTTTCGCTTTCTCCTAAGTAAGGTGGATGACAGGATACATGTACGTTGTTATCCTGGGGAAGCGATGGCACTAGGATGCACTGTGGGAAAAGAACAAGTTGATGTAATGGTTTGGCCCACATTCTGCCAAGGAACACTGGGTTCTATCATTCACATGCATACCACCTAGCTCACTATCATTGAAGACCATGTGCCCCCTTTTATGGTAACAGTCTTCTACAATGGCAGTGGCACCTCTCAGCAGGACTATGCACCCTGTGACACTGCATGAGTTCTATGGGAATCTTTACCAAGACCCTTAGCGAAATTTGAACTCACTTTTCTCATTCTGTTTTCCGTACATGCAAAAAATATTGACAATTGTTATATTTAATATTATACCAACTAGGTGAAACCTGCCCTATCAAGCAGATTTCCAGCTAGTTCCTGAGGAAGGCCTAAATGGGACATACCGATATTTAATCTGGAAATAAGAAATTATTTACTTACATAGTTAAATTTATTTCTTGTTTTGATTGTTTGAAATTTGTTTTCTTTTTCGCGTACTTTTTAAAAAAATAGTCTCATTCAGGGCAGGCTATCAGCAACCTGACTGCTGATATTCCGAGAGAAGAAAGGGTATGAGGTGTTTGTGTTTTTTTTAAAATGATCTCATTCGGGGCTGGGTGTCCATGTTTTTGTGTTACTACTACTGCTACTAATCTTTTTTTTCCTTTTTAGGCTTCAGAATTTTAAAATTATGGATGTGTTTTTGCTTCCAGATTCACAGAACTCTTTGGAAATATAGTTTAAAACCTGCCTCAGTGAAATATCTAAAGCATAGAACTGTTTTCTTGGGGTAGAATGCAATTTTTTCACAAATTTCTTCAACCACCATGGCAAATTTCCATTACTATAAGATATGAAGATATTCTGAGCATCTTCTTAAACAAAATTTTAAAACTCACTCATTTAAAGACCACCTCCTCCAGCCATTAAGCTTCCTATATATTGAATTATTATTATTATTATTATTATTTGCAACTAAATAAATAAGGGCGACTACTCTATAATTAGTATTTTTCCCAAAAACAGAAAATAAAAGTTTGCCCTCACTTTTGACCTCTCAAAAAGGAAAAGAAGTTCCCCCTCAATTTTGACCTATAGAAGGGGGAAAAGTGTTATCAGAATATGAGGTCAGGTAAAAAAACAACTTTTTTTAGAAGTTGGTTTTTACCAGAGCTCATATTTTGTTGACACTTTTTTTAGATGTTGGTTTTTACCAGAGCTTTAAATATGGGCTCTGGTAAAAACAAACTTCTAAAAAAGTGTCAACAAGATATGAGCTCAGGTAAAAAGTGAACTTCAAAAATAAGTGTTATCAGAATATGAGGTTTGGTAAAAAAAACAACTTCCAAAAGAAAGTATTTTCAGAATATGAGGTAATCATGTAAAAAAACTAACTTCAAAAAGAAAGTGTTATCAGAACAAAAAATTCAAATAGAAAGTGTGATCAGAACAAAATTTTCTCTGATTTCATAGAAATCTCCCATGAAAACAAAATGTTCCATTTTGACATCATAAACGTGACCATAAAATAAGGGCCCAATTCTGCATTGTAATTGTATAGTAGGTTTTACCCCCTAACTAATGTAACTGTTGAAAATCATCCGGATTTGTTAGAGCATCCTGAATATGCAGGGCTAAAAAAACTCTTCCTATCCTGTGCCGTTTTTGCTGGATTATGATAACATACTCACACACACACAAAGAGAAAAACAATCATTATTATAAAGATTCTGTTAGATAGAGAATATTTCAAATATATATTTTCTCACCTTTGTTGGCTTTGAATTACAATTTTCTACCTCATCTTCAGTTCATTTAAGATTATTTAAAGTTTCTCTCAAATGATTCCAGAAGACTATCAAGACACGTAACTGTAGCTCTTCTGTAGTTACCTTTTCATTCTTGTTTGAAATGATCACTTTACACTGCTAGCTTTCTAATTCCACTCCTTTTCTCACTCTTTCCTTCACCTTAAATGCTTTTCCTATATTTATTCATGTACTGCCACTAGTGTCTAGCGTCCCACAATAAATCTTGTAATGTCTTAAGTTTTCTATTAGACCAGTGTATTGTAACTTGCATTGTAACTTATGATAATTAGAAATTGTTATTATTTAACCACTGTGTTGTGTTGCATTCATCCATTCTTTATGATTTTATGTTTTAAGTTCTATTATTAATTATATGTTAATTAGTGTTAATGAGGGAAATAATTATATCAGGCTTTTCTCTCAAAATCTCTGCAAAGATAGAAAGCATATTTCCATTATAAGTGTGTCCAAAAAGAAACCAAACTTTTTCAAAATGAATTTATTGCTTTACCTACAATTTTATGAGACTTGTCTCCTTCAAAGTAGTCTCTGCCACTGTCGATACACCGTTCCCAATGTTCTGGAATTCGTTCTGAGGGGTAGTGTGCAGGTCTCGTGTGGCATTTTCTTTTATCTCTTCTTGACAGCTTTTCAGGAACAAAAGAAATCAGCAGGGATCAAATCTGGAGAGCAGGGCGGCTGAGGGATGAGATTTGTCTTGTGCTTTTGTTCATCTGTTAGCAAATGTGGCACAAATTTTGCGACAACAGGATGCACCATCAGTTTTTCTTTTAGAATCATGTGGCACGACTCCTACCTCTTCAGGAACCTTGTGGACAGTCAGGGGTCGATTTCCATGGATGACAGCACATATTTGTTCAGTGTGATCCGTCTTTTTTTGACGTGAAAAGTCGTCCAGATTTGGCATCATCTTTGGTGGATGTTCTTCCCAATTTGAAATGATGGTACCACTCATGGCATTGCATACGGCTCAGACAATCCTCCCCATAGGCTTGTTGCAACATTAGAAGTATCTCCAAAAAGGTTTTTCTTCATTTGAAACAGAATTTCACATAAACAGGTTGCTCTTCAACTTGGGTGGGAAAGTGCCAAGCACACTACACATGTTCACTCTGGCACATGTCACTCAAAAACTAACCAATGTAGCTTGATGCAGTTTGTTTCATACAAACGGTCAAGGTCACTGCTACATAACATTTCAGTCACGAGCACCTCTAAAAGAGAAGAAATTAGAGATCAGTAGTAAACTTTTTAGTTGTTATTTTAACTGCATCTTCTTTTTCTGTTCCACCGACAACACATACTTTTTCATGTCAACATTGGTGACTTCCTTTGCCCTATATGAATCAATAATAACAATTTGTTCATTCTGGAGCTTTCTGAAAAAATTAAACAAGACTCGATCTGCAATGAAACCTGTTTGGCTTGATGTAAAGATGCAAAACTTCCATTATTTGTCTTTTCAGGTATCAGCAAAATCATTTGAAATAGAAAGAAGATGGAAAAGGCTATAAAGTTTGTTTTTGAAGAAAGAAGAATAGATATGTCCAAGAAGTATGGCCTTAGTCAATATATACAGAATCCTTGAAAGAGATAACATTAGCAGGAGTATGTAAAGAACATGTAGAACACTATTTCTTAAATAAAAGTAAATACAAGGTCTGTCCATAAAGAAACCAAACTTTTAAAACAGCCAATGAGATGTTTTAGTGTTTGTTCCTGACTGAAATGTTATGTAGACCTTTTGTATAAAAAATTGCATCAAGCTACATTAATAAGTTGAACAATGAAGGATCTTGAAAACTAACGTGTCTGTGTAAAATTCTGTTTCAAATTAAGAAAAACATTTTAGAGACTTTTCTAATGTCGCAACGGTGGCTCTCGTACCCCAGAAGCTCTACTCTCCAATCTTTTTTGTTCCCAAGATGAAATCCCCCTCAAAAGTCATTGATTTCAGATGATAGAAGAGATAGAATAAAATAGGCCACAAGACCTGCATACTAACCCCCAAAACGACTTCCAGAAGATGTTTCAGAACTAGGAAAAATGGTGGGAATGGTGTATCAAGAGTGGAGGGGAGGATTTTGAAGAAGACAAGTTTCATAAGCTTGTAGGTAAAGCAATAAATTTGTTTTTTAAAAAGTTTGGTGTCTTTTGGGACACACCTCATATACTGCACATACACTGCATATTGATATTAGCTGTGCTAATTCTTTGTGAAAGTCTTCTCCTGTATCTTTCAAAAAGTCTGCTACCATGCTATCTTCCCCTGGGTCTTTTCAGCATTTTATATTCTTAAGCGCAAACACTTTTATGTCTGTTGTTACATCTGGATTTATTGGAGTGATTATTGGTGATACTTTTATTTTCAGAGCAGGTTTCATAGTACTCATTGGTTATCCTTACGATCTTGTCCCTACATTTGATAACTTCACTGTTTGTGTCAAACATTTGTTGTTTACCACTTGTAATGTTTTTATATATATATGCTTAATATATATATATATATATGCTTAATATAAATAAACACACTGAAGCAAGCTACCATTAGCCCCCATTAACAAGCCCTGTTTCCGTTCCTGGAAACGAGGGCCCGGATGTGGGAGCTGAGAAGGCCTCTTTGACCACAGGTGTCTTTGTGCCATCTCTCTTTCTTTTCTAAGCACAGCTAAAATACGGTTCTAACCAAACGTGTTCAATCTAAACACAGCTAAAACAGAAAGGAACAAACTAACAACAAAGATGTAACAGCAGCAGACAACGTTACACCATGGATCAAGCTTTTTTCAAACTCTTCTCCTTTCTGACAGGCTTCCTCTATCTTTTCTTCCTTTTCTCTTCCCTTTGTTTGATCTGTTTGTTTAGTTCTGCTCTTTCAATTTCGTCTTTTTTCATCAGTTCTAGTTTTGACTTTCCCCCTTTTTATTGTTGTTTTCATTTGCTTTACCTAATGTCTCTGCTGCTTCCTTGATTATCTCTACCTGAGATTTGGTGATGTTCTCTCTGATCTTATTAGGACATGTTTTCTTTTTAAGAATCATTAATCACTGCTACCAAAGGTTTAGGTTATTCATGTGTTCACACATTTATATGTATCTATATGGACATCGCCCAGCCCTAACCGTTCATAGCAGAAACTTGAAATTTTGTACACACACTCCCCTCAATGAGTAGGGAAAACGTTTTTTTTGTTTTTTGAAAATTCCCCGCCAAAGTAGGGTTTTAGAGGGGGGTTCAATTTTATCTATGTAGCCGGACTTCGACCAGCCCTAACTGTTCATAGTAGAAACTGGAAATTTGGTATACACACTCCCCACAATGAGTAGGGAAAATTCTGTTTTTGTTTTTTGAAAATTCCCCTCCAAAATAGGGTTCTAGTGGTGTGTTCAATTTTCAATGTAAGCTTATGCTAAATTGGTCACTTGTTTTTTGAAAATTCAGACATTTTTTAGTGATCAAAGCCCAACTTTTTAATATATCACCCCCAACACAGCATATATGGGTGGCAGTGATTCATAATTTCCCTTGGAATGCTAGTTTTGTTTCTTTCAATTTTAAAGACAACAGAGTAGCACAAAGATCAATGGAAAGACCAATGCTAGGAATAACTCAAAGAGATAGAAAATGGTCAACATGGATCTGAGAGCAAACCAAGGTAAGAAGTGATTAATAGACAAAAATGGAGATGGGCAGGATACATAGTAAAAAGGGAGGATAACAGATTGTGCAAAAGGTTGGTCGAATCATGCCCAAGTGACAGCAAACACAGTAGGAGCAGACCAGACAAAAGATGGAGAGATGTGATAGATGGGTTTGCTAGTAAGACATGGCAGAGATTAGTACAGTCACGGTCGTCATGAAAGGAGTTGGGAAAGGAATTTATCATTACTGCTCTGGGAGCCGATTTTTGTACTTATAACTTATGTTCAGCAGTGAAACCGAAATGGCTGCAGCTGATGATGATGATGACTAAACAAATATCTTACAAATCCTCCTGCTGCTGATGACTACACACAGACAGATATCTTACAAATCCTTTTGCTGATGATGATGACGGATACACACAGAAATCTTACAAATCCTCCTGATAATGGTAGAAGTCTATTAATAATTTCTCTCAGCACCAAACATCTGTTACCCTGATTATATCTTTTACTTTATACTTTACGGAAGAATTTAGTTAAAAGTGATAAAGTTTGGTGAAATGTGCTGTTTGAAAAGTGTTCAAAGAATGTTCAAAGTTTTAAAAAATGTCCTTCTTGTGTAAAAAGGGTATTGTCTCTTGGAAGAGAAAAAGGTTATTTATGTTCAATAACATATTGCTTGTAAAGTTCAAAGGTGTCTGTGTGAGGTTGAATGTTCTTGCGAGAACAATCGAAAGAGAATGGTTTGTGAAGTCGAATGTGTGTCTGGAATAGTTTGTAAGACAAGAGTTAGTGTGTGCCTATATGAATGTTGTTGTAGTGGCTCATTATGCGAGACAAACATTTGGGCATAGAATACCCTTGGCATGTTGACTGCTGTCTGGTCCTTTGGTTAAAATCACCTTCCTTATATTTTTCACAGTAGGCTCCAAAGCAAGCAGATTTTGTGTTGTTTTTTTTATCTCCTTTCTCATTGGTCGATATTTGGTTAATGTAGCCAATTTCCATTTAAATTTTTGCCGTTTTCATTTACGGTTTTTGTTTGTGGTGGGAATTTATTATTACTGCTCTGGGAGCCGGTTTTTGTACTTTCGCACAGAATTTGACCTCACTTAGATGCTGAATTTATAACTTATGTTCAACACTCTAACTGGGTGGTCCCACAATCTGATAAATTTGTGCTAAATAAATGCAGTTGAACCGAAATACTGGCAAAGAAAATTATACACATGTGAACTGTGGTCAATGCAAGTTTTTTTACAATTTGTTTTTGCCACAAAAAATTAATTACAATTTCTTTCAACTGAAACACAAAATATAAGGTATGCATGCCTAAAGGCATCATGTGCATGCATGTCTTAAAATTGCTGGCCTAGAGAAGGGGGAGGGGCTGTATTTGCCACTCTGATGTCTGGCTCATTCAGTTAGATTTGCGAGTAATAATTTATTGTTGAACTACAAAAAATTTAATAATGTAAATTTATGATGGCACTTTGGAATGTCTGGTCCCGATTGGAATACAGCTGAAATGTTTCTTCCACCAAAACATGTGCCTAGCCTCACTTACTCATTATGAACCTAATAAAAACATGCTATATCAAAATATAAAAAATAACACTAACAATTTAATCAAATAACAATTATATTAAATTCATTATGCTACTTACTTTTTTTTATGGCTAATCAGCTAAAATCAGTTACAAATTTTGCATTCAAAATACTCAATTACCTCCCTTGTATTTTGAATTGTGTCTTTTTGTCCAGCAGCAATGGACAGAATGAAAGAACAAATGAATGGTAAAAATTCAACAATGTTGACTTAACATTTAATTGTTTTGAAATGAATTACAAAAACTGAGACATGTTTCAAAGAATGTGGACAATCACTCAGATGAACATTTTTTTTAAAAAACTGAAAACAAAACAAAAAATCATCATCCTCTTCAGCTTCAGCAGTGGATGGGCCTGGTTGGGAAGAAACTTCATCTCCAAAATATCTCTTGCTGCTAGTGTTCCTATTTTCTTTAATACTTCAGGTGGAAGTTGATAAGTGCAGCAACATTTCCCTAATCTAAATGAACTACATTTAACCATCAAAATTGCATTTAAAAGGTCTAATTTAATTTTATTTGGCCTTTGATTTGACGTAATTCATGGTACTAAACACCCAATCTCTGCATTTGAATGGGGTAATATTAAGGTCGAGATAGCACATTCACTTAGTTCTCCAAATGAGTCACAGCCAGCAGAATCTTTGAATTCTATGACTTCTTTCCAGAAGGCTTCTGGCTCTGTCTTATTATTCTGATCAACAAGATTTATTTTCGTAATTGGTATTCTGTCTTTGCAATTGAATTTTCAGAGGCACCAAAGTATTTTTCACTACTTCACAAAATGAAGAAATGTCTTTTGTTGGTTGTAGCACGTTTTAACATAAAAACGAGAGAAATTTCTCAAAATTTTTATATCGTCTGGGAGTTTCTGCTTCAACTGATTGAACAAAGATAACAGAAAAGTCCAACATCGGTTCCTTGACATGTTTTTTCAATAAAAGGTGATATTTTTTGTCCTCATTTCATCAATTTTTATTTCAACCTGGGAGCCCAGGTATAGTTTTGGATTCAAGTAGTCATTTAATGTTGCAAGTAAGCATGTCAACCTTGCATGTGGGAATAATTCTTATTTCCAATAGTTTTAATAAGTAGAATGAGATCATCCAAAAACTTGACTTTTTCAATATTTTTTGATTGAAATAACTTATTCACTCTTTGCACCTCGATGAGAGAAGTTTGCATAAAAAGAAGAAATGCAAGATTTTTTTCATCAGAGTACATATCGAAAAGAATTCCAGCAGTGTAGCATCTCTCAGTTTGTCTTGTTAACTCAAAATAAGTTTTTAATTCTGTCTATTGCTTTATGATCCTTTCTACTGCTGGTTAAACAGACAGCCACCTTGTTTTTCAATTAGCAAGAATTTTTAATGGACTGTTATATGAAGCTCTCAATGATGGTTCAACATCATTGAGAGCTTCATATAAATTTCTGTATTCATTTTACCTAAGTGAGGAATTTGAAATCCATTTGAGTTTCTGTAATAAGAAACTCCAAGTTTCTTGGTTAACATTCTGAAGATGTGTGAGAAATTGCCAACCGTAAGGAATAGCACTACACATGAGGGATAGGGAATGGCTTTTAGTTTTGCACAAACGCCATTATTTTTACTATCTTGAATATTATTCAATATCTAAAAATATCTGAGCCTCAATAAAAAAAAAAATTAAACTTATCCAATATCTAAAAACAATTTCTTATATCTAAATTTAGATATAAAATATCCAAGTTGGCAATGCTGAGTGCGAGACAATTGAATGGGGTGTCACAGATGTAAGTCCTTATTATAAGGGAAGCAACTTGTCTGTTTGATTAGCAAGTCTCAAATTTTACTGGTAATTTTAGGCTGAATTGCTGCCCTTAGATAGAATGGGCTTGTATCTAAGGGAAGCAAGTCGGCCTAAAATTACCAGTAAAGTTTGAGACTTTTGGCTATAATGACACCCTTGTATATTACTGTTAGGTTTATGTACAAGTAGTACATGTATATCTTGATTAGTGCGGTTAATTCGTCCCAAATTTTTCATACTGTTCAAGGTCTTATGTTTGTTTTTTCAGCTTATATTTAGTTACATTAATTTATTACATCAAAACCCACACTAATCAAAACCATATTATTCAAGGTATTCCTGTATTAGTAAAACAATTTTTTTTATCCATTTGACTATTATTTACTTTCATCTTAATTTTTTAGTTTTTGCTTTTTTACATTTTAACACAGGCTGTCACAGCCATATTTGTTTTGATTAAAAGCATTTTTTTTTTAATTAGATGAAGTATTTTAAGTATAGTAGTTAAAAATGTATAATAATAGTTTACAATACTTTAGCTAATAAAAAAATTGGTTTAACAGAGGCTTTAATATAAATTTGCTCAATTGTCTTGTGCTCTTTTGTACTCAGGCTTTGTCGGTCAACCACTAATAAGTGAGGGGGTCTGTTCGAGACAACTTGAGTGAGGGGCTAGGTTTGACAAAGGCTGAATATCACTCATCGTGGCCTTGGGTTCTCAGGATGAAATGCTGAGGCATCCCACATTCACCTGGCTGGCGAGGCGCTCTGGGTTGGCAGAAAGTACTTTGCAGTGGGGCTGGTTGACTTGCTAGTGTGTGCTCGTTGCAATGATATGAAATAAAGTATCAAACACGCCTTCTTTCACTGCAAGATCTGTTAAGCATTCTTGTTACAGATCATACACCCATTGTGCAAACTTGTTGAAGATTACATAGTTTGCATGGATGGTTTTTCCAAGTATGTAGCAATGTGGTCCCACCACTTGATAGAAACAGTGTCTCCTCATATGTTTATTAGCCGCAATCTGGACAATGCAACAGAAGGGAAGTCTTTCACTCCTGACCAACTGATTACCTACTTAAAGTCAAGATTAGGGCTAGAGAAGAAAAGGATTTTGCACATTAGAAAATCTGGCAATGTAAGAAGATTTTTGAAAATCCAACAAATTCTTTATTTTCACAAGCATTTGTTTCGTCTATACATTTATTTATTGACAACTCATTTGCAACTACTTTCACCTCACAGTGTCCAGAAGGAAGCAGAAGCAATGTGCCCCCAAGTTTTTACTTTTGGTTCACTTATATGCATATAACAAATCAAATAAATAAATGTTCCATTTTTTATTGTTTAAAGGAATATTTAAATATATAACAAAATCTTGTTTTATTTTTTCCTGTTTTTATTCTTGGGTTTGGAACACTGACTTTCCCATTCTTTCTTGTGCATCATGAAGATTTTCATTGTTGCTTGTGCATCAATTACCTGATAAAAAGAAAAGAAAATATGCTTGATAGAATTGTTTCTCTTCTGGGTGTGAAGTCCAAAGTACAGTAAACCCCTTTTATAAACGGACTAATAAGGGTGTCCATTAATGCTGATTGTCCGGTGTTACCAAATTATGTATTAAAATAGCCCAAATCCATATATGACACAGTACATAGACATAATTAACATTGTAAGAGAATATAAAATAATTATAATAAAGGAAATAAGATTAATTTTGGAAGGATATTTTTTATTTTGGGTTTTTTCTACTTATGAATCTGCATGTCTATTATCTCAAAACAAACATGTTGATTTAAAGTAAATCTTTTGTTATCTTTAAAACTTTACTTTGGTCTTCTTTCGGCCAATCGTTTAAGTTTGTTTACTTTTATTATCGGCACGGCAAGACATCAATATGTTGTAGTTGATGATTGACAGTTATTTGATAAGTTATCAAATGAAATGTTTATATACAAGTGTTTTTTTTTTTACATCAGGTATCGATTTCCTGCCAAATTTGTTCTATCATTCCTATAAGTTATATAAACATAGATTAATTAAACTTAATCGTAA
>VCCN01002452.1:6216126-6232240 GCA_006491835.1 Architeuthis dux
TTTCAATACAAAGTTACTCCCCTTACAACGGGTAGGAAAGGGATTTCTTAGGGTGTCCCACCCTATATTAATATAAAATAAATTAAATATTATTTTAAAAAGACACGTTTTCTGTATTGATTTATATTACTCTTTTTTTTATATTATTAGTCATTTATTTATATTCATTGCCAAAAAAAACACGACGAAAAACAAACTCATTTAAATATTTGTATCACAATTCCCTCAAAATACATTTTTATTTTTATTAGATTTTCTATTCATTTATACGATTTCAGTTATCTCCCTTTGATTTTGCAATCAACTTTTGTCCATTTTGTGCATTCGTAGTCAATTTCGTCAATGGTTAAAATCACATGCACCGAAATCCAAAGATTGCTAAATTTGTTTGTGTAATAAATTCGGCTATCGTTGAGTTTAGTATCCTAAACACAACGAGCTAATTTCCGAGTTTATGTACATGAAATAGTTCTAGAAGAAAAGTTCTTTCTTTCAATTTTAGATGCTTTCAATACGAATCCATGGCTTCTGCCATTTTCAATATGGGTTTGTTTAAGCCGTACTTCCGTAAAAATGTCGGAAAGTGAGTGCCCAGTTTAGCATTATAGTTACATTGTAAATAGAGCCGTCATGTGACCAATGTGCACGATAAGATAAAAAAAAAAACCCTACCACAGTCTACCACTAGAAAGGTACAATTTTCAAGATGGCCACCAAAAAAAAGCCACCTTACCCACCCAAAAATTGCAACAAAAAGTTTCTCAACGGTTTTTTGTAGTATCAGTAACATACTAAAAGTCTACACAGTCTGATCACTGGAAAGGTATAATTTTCAAGATGGCGTCCAAAAATGCTAAATCCTTAAAATGCCCATTATTTATCCTAGACAAGTTTTTTCCAACAATGTTTTTGTAATATCAGTTGTGCTTAATAACAAAATCAATAATATCAAAAGCCTTCCACAGTCTGACCACTAGAAAGGTATAATTTTCAAAATGGTGTGTAAGATGGCCGCCAAATCATAAAAATCCCATTACTTGTTCATTATTCATTCTAGACAAGTAATTTTGGTGCTTAACCCCATGTTTTGGGGATCTAGGAATCCAATTAACATATTTAAATTACAGTGCAGTATTCAGAACTACAAGAACAGGGGTGGTAGGCAGAGGAGTGAGAATAACTGACCTACCAGGGACATTTGTGTTTCCTAAACACACCTTGTTTTGGAAAATTATACGACAGTTATCTAAACCCCATTGTTACAAGTGTCACAAAGCATATTAAACAAAAGGCAAGGGTCAAAGTTGGTGAATTATCGTTGGGAAGGGAATACCAATAAAGCCATCCATTGGTCCCCAAACGCCAGCTCTGAGTGGACTCAAATTCGAACCAATACTGACATTGCAGTATCCCAGTCTGATATTATCAACTTACTTCTATTCCAACCTTCTCTGACAGTCTGCATCACTTTTCAATAAGGCAAGGCTACCAACACAAAACTGGTCAGGCTTCATGCAGCATATCTTCAAATCCCAAGATGGAGAACCAATGAGCAAATTGGATGTGCTGATTCTACCTATCATAGATCTCAATCCAAGTGATGATACTCAACTTTACTCTACATTAAAGATTAGGCAAGTCACATTAACTTGTCATTTGGCTTGTGTGACCAGCCACTTTGGCTAAAAGCAATGGAAGTCACCACAACAAAGGACATCACTAAGGTTGTTCGCCGGTTAGAGGGATGTCATCTCCTTATGAGCGCGAGATGTATTCAAGATGATGAAAGGATCAGGAACAGAGGAAGCGTTGGAGCAAGTATTTGGACCGAGTGCATCCTTCCATTGACTCTCTCTCTCTGATCGAGGCAGTATCGACAACACAGGTACATTACAACCTCAAGATGGAGAATTGAACACAATGTCAGATATGAATCCAGATTGTGAGCCAAAGACAAATGAGGGACACCCAATGGTACAGTCACTTATAGAAACTATCAATAAACGAATGGAGATGGATAAAGATCAAACGCTGTTGGATCATAGTCAAGCGAAAGTATTGGAAAATCTTGTCAGTGGTCTCCTGAACCAAAAGATTCCACCAGTTGATTTGGTTGAATCTTTGGAACTTGTTACTCTCGGCGCAACAATGGAGTGTGCCATGAATGCATTGAGGATGACATCAAGAACTGCAAAGCTCTGGCTACAGTGCTTGTAGTACATCAAAATAATCAAGAACTTCATCTGTTGTGAGAGACTAGGAATGTGGGATGGTCATTTCAATGCTTTGACTAAATTACTGAACCTTTTTGTTGCAACAGGACACATTAATTATGCTAAGTGTTGGCGCCTCTACGTTCAAGAAATGCGCAAGCTTCCTACTAAACATCCCTGGCTGAACATATAGTTTGTTGAGGAAGGTTATCACCAGGAGTGAGCGATTAGGGGCAGGACTTTGGATCGATTTGGTAATTCCTTATGAGGTATTTGAAAACTCGAGGGGGTTGAAGAGGGGGGAGAGGAATGACTGAAATTGTGCAGCAATTAGGTGTACAATATACATGGTTGTGCTGCCATTCATGATGCAATGACATCACTGACTGGAAAGCAGCACACTACAAGTCATCAGCATGTGGAGTTTGGAACAGCAAGACACGAGACATGAGATTCGAGACATGAGGAAAATCTTGGATTAGTTCCATGTCTATGATCCTTTTGATTGAAAGCTCCCGCAACTTCAATCATTGGCCAGTGATGGTGATTGTGATGGTGATGGTATCAATTGCGATGAAACAGAGGTTGTTGGAAATGAGATACAGAAAGGTTTAGACAATCAGTCCATTGTAAATACCAGAATTAAGAAGGAGCAGATGATTCATACACTGAATGACCTGAAGCCACGAGTCAAAGTGGACAAACAAACTGTTCAGATTGATCCTTCTGTACTCTACCTCTGTTGTACAGCTTTGGCACAACGAAAGATATGAAGACATCAAAGCCTATTTTGCACATATTTTGACGACAGTTCTAATCTCCATGTTCAATGACTCCTTCATGAGGAAAAAACAAGTCTGAATTGGGGACAACAATAAAAAAAAAAGATCTGAATAACAAAGTATGATTGTAATTGATGGTGACTGGCTGCTGCATGTCATAAGATGGAAATGGAATTTATCATCTGCAGAGGTCATGGAGCAGTATAATTCCTTTCTCATATCTAAGTATGGAATATGTTGTGTCCTGTTTGATGGCTATGAAGAGCACTCAACCAAACATCATGAGCATAGACTTTGTCAGAAGGGGAAAGTATCGGCAGCTATTGTGATCTCTGAAAACGCAGATGCACATAAAGATGAAGAGGCATTCTCTGTCAACGATCAGGACAAAACACAATTCATTGGGCTTTTAGCAAAGCACCTTGAGGCTATTGGCCATTGTGTCAAGATAAGTACGGTTGATGTAGACACTGATTGTATCAAGTACACTAGAATTTGCTCTCAATGGTCAGTTGTGGCGGAAGATATTGATGTGTTCGTTATGTTGCTACATCATTGGGGAAAATGTCATGGCCGATATCTTCATCAAGAATGCAGACAAAAACGACCTGCAGAAATGTTTAGCATCAACAGATCTATACCAGCTGTCATCCAGAGGCACATTCTCTTCATACATGGTTGGAGTGACTGTGACACGACCTCAGCAACTTTTGGTCTTGGAAAGATTCATGTAATGTCTGGCGGTCCAAGACTTGGCTGAGAAAATGCTACAGAAGAAGTTGGTGAAGTATGGTGGAACTAAGCAGGATACCCTGACATCTTTGCAATATGCAAGGTAGAGGGCAATGATAGCCAAGTCAAATAGAGTTGAGCCAGAAAGATTGCCTCCAACTGAACGTGCAGCACACTACCATAGCCTGTGTGTTCATCTCTATGTTGTAAATTGGACTGATTTAACTAATGTCAGTCTAGAAGCAAGGGAATGGGTTGGAGGATGGAAAATCACACTATTTTCCCTTTGATGACTGTCTTGGATGTTTCCCCAACCAATGTACCCCGATTAGGTGCAAATGCAAATCCACTGGCTCAAACCCTTGCGGATCAAACCAATGTTCCTGTCGAAAGAGTGGACTGAAGTGCTTGATGGCATGTGCTGAGTGACGGGGGCAGTCGTGTATTGTAGCGACCTTGGAGGAAGATGATGATGATGATGGCGTTCTGGATGTATGATAATTTGAACATGATGGTTACAGACAGCTCGATGACTTTGCAGCTGCCGTATTCACATTTTTGATTAGTATCCAACTTGGAACCTTTACTTAGCAACAATATTAATTCTTACTGTGATGTAAACTTTTGATTTGCCGCCTGTTAAAACATGAATACCTCTAGAATTGTGCTATCATTCTTTTTGTGATAACATCTTCTGTAACAATGTGGTTTAGACAACTGTGGTATAATTTCCTAAATAAGATGTGTTTGTGAAACACAAATGCCCCTGACAGGTCAGTCATCCCCACACCTGGAAAGGAAATCATCCTTTCTTCCCACAAACTTAGTTTTTGCATTGAAGCTGACGATCGGGTGGGTGTTTTGCCCATGTCATTTATGTGTATTGTGTTTGATGGAAGGCCCTTCACTATAACCATCGAAAACTACAAACTGCCTGGACAATTTTGTGTCCTATTGCTGCAACCTTTTGTCTTGTATCCTTACCCACGAAAAAAACATTCAACAATGTTCACAGAGTGTCAGGAACAAGCGAAAGGGCAGAATCAAGGTTGAGCGACTTTTCATTTGGATAGTGATTTGTAAGTGACGGCACATTGGACTTGATATCACTTTTAATGAGTTTCAATGATTGCCTGTTTCTGTGATTCTTCGTCCCTTGCTTGGGTGTTGAAATAAGATCTCAGTATCTGTGATGTCTTTTCCCTCATTGCCACAAAACGAACATTGTCCTTATACTGTTCTTCCAATGTATTAATATTCCTTCATTTTATCTCATAAATGTGATATTGTTAACTGTTCTTGTAGTCGTGATCACTGCACTTATAATTTAAATATGTTAATTGGATTTCTAAATCCCCAAACATGGGGTTAAGTACCAAAATTATTTGTCTAGAATGAATAATGAACGAGTAATGGGCTTTAATGATTTGGCGGCAATCTTGAAAATTATACCTTTCCAATGGTCAGACTGTGGTAGACGTTTGATATGTTATTAAGCACAAACATTGTTGGAGAAAACTTGTCTAGGATGAATAATCAGCATTTTAAGGATTTGACAGCCTTTTTGGACACCATCTTGAAAATTGTACCGTTCTAGTGGTAGATTTTTTTTATATCTTATCGAGCACATTGGTCTTGTAGTTCTGAATACTTCACTGTAATTTAAATATGTTAATTGGATTCCTAGATCCCCAAAACATGGGGTTAAGCACCAAAATTACTTCTCTAGAATAAATAATGAACAAGTAATGGGCATTTTAGGGATTTGGCAGCTATCTTGGATGCCATCTTGAAAATTATACCTTTCCAGACTGTGGTACACTTTTAGTATATTACCTGATACCACAAAATTGAGAAAACTTTTGTTGCAATTTTTTTGGGGTAAGGTGGGTGTTCTTTTTTCATAAATGCACCCGACTATGACTGAAAAATGGTGAAAAAGTCGTAAAAATATCAATAACTTCAGGTCAAATATTTTCCCGCGTGAGATTAATGGGGATTTTTAATGTGATAGTGGACAGTTTTCTGCGTCCAATGACACAACAAAAAGGTTTTGGTACAAATTTTTCTGCCAAAAAATTTAACCAATTCTTTTTACTCTTTCATTGAGAACTTCTGGAGACATTGTGTAGACATGCAGCTACGATGCAGAGAAGGTAACTGTAAAATATTCCCAGATCCACCCCAAAAGTTAATCAATTCTTCCTTAGCCCATGGTCCACCTTTCCACAAAATGTTATTGAAATTCATTGAGAACTTTTGGAGATATTGTCAAACAGACAGACATTCATTGGCCATGTAAAAAAAAAAAAGAAAAAAAAGGTCTGGTTAGTTACTCAATAGAAACCGTCACATAACCAGCATCTTTTGACAGTATGCTGTGTTGGTGTGATCAATTAAAGAATTGAGAAAAGGGGTGATCAATGAATAAAGTTACTTCTCTCGCCTTTTGTTGGGCAGTGATCAATAAAAAAAAGTTTGAATTTTCAAATAACAAGCAAAGATCAATTTAGGATAAACTTACATTGTAAATTGAACCCTCAATTAAAAACTTATTTTGGGAGGAATTTTCAAAAAACAAAAAAAGTTTTTTAGAGACATAATAAAGAGTGAATGTTTAAATTTTCAGTCCTCTAGCTCCATTGTTGCAGCCTGTTCACACAACACATAGCCAGCCAGGCAGAATCACATAAAAACTGAAGAAACCTATGTTGACAGTTTTTAAGAGTTAAGAGCATGGCTTTACATTTTAAGGGAGGTAACCCAATATTTCTATATTTAAAATTCACCCCCTTGTAATACACTTCAGTTGCCAGAATTTATTCAAATGAAGTTATTTTCATTATTAATTTTTGACTAGTTTTTACAGCAGCCATTGAAGTTGGATAGACATTATGTATTGGACAGTTTGTCTGTCCACACAATATCTCCAAAAGTTCTCAATGAATTTCAATTACATTTTGTGGATGGGTGGGCCATGGGCGAAGGAACAATTGATTAAATTTTTCATTATTTTTAGCGACAATGGCTTTGGTATGCATCAAATGCTTTCTAGTTTATTATTTACTCATGACAATTTATGTATGCCTGGGATCAGAGTGTAGTATCTGTGCTCATTGATAAGTGTTACACACACACACGCATATATATATATATGGATACAGATTGCATTTTATATATGTGGATTATTTATCATTTTATTTTTTGTCAAAAATGGATAAAAATACATGACTTCAGTAAAAATAATTTTTTTCTTACAGGTGTGTACTTCCAGAAACTTCATTCTATCTGTTCTTTTTCATTACTTTTGCCTAGCATAGATTTCCTACAAATTGAATAACATACACACCCAAGGAAAAACATTTATGTTTTTAATGTTTAATGCAAATAAACATGGAAATCAGTCACAACTGTTACTGATTTTCAAGGCAGGAAAACTTGAGAGGATTGAGGCAACACTTACCTTCAAATATATTTCTATCCTTTCATCTACCAAAAGTGAAATGAAAATACAATTCCATTCTTTAGGCAAGAAAGCTACACTTCTTTTTAATACAGTTTAGATCCACAGATTTAAAAACATCAACATTTCAGCAAATAATATTTGGTTTGCCAAAACATTTGTTCCGTTTTTGTCATCAGATGGCATTAGGAGTGTTTAGTTTTAATTAACTTCATTCTAAAAGCTCACTTTTGATTGTATTATCATATCAGTGTGCATTTTTTTTAATCAAAATTGGCATATTTTCCTTTGAAGATGGAAGAAAATAAAAAACATTTTTAGCAAATTATGTTTTGTTTTAAGAAAGGTAAAAATGTGACACAAAAATAGATTTGTACAATTTACGGAGATGTTGAGGATGATGGAATGTGTCGAGAATGGTTTGTGAAGTTTTGTGCTGGAGATTTCTCACTGAACGATGCCCCACGGTCAGGAAGACCAGTTGAGGTTGACAGCGATCAAATCAAGACATTACTTGAGAATAATCAACATTATATGATGCGTGATATAACCAACATACTCAAAATATCCAAATCAAGTGTTGAAAATCATTTGCCCAATCTTGGTTATGTTAGTAGCTTTGATATGTGGCTTCCATGTAAGTTAATCTCTTAATTTACATGGAAGCCACCCCCACAAAAAAGCAACTACTGTGCCATATTTCCTTTGTCAATTTGTTACTTGAACAAAATGAAAATGTTGCATTTTTTAAAAAGATTGTGACAGGTGATAAAAGTGGATATTTGAAATCCATTAACATGTAGAGCAAGCAAAATGAACCACCACTAACCGCACCCAAGACTAGTCTTAATCCAAAGGAAGTGATGCTGCGTAAATGGGGGGGAGGGGTATATTTTGAATATATCTTAGTGGCAATCCTGTTACACAATAGGCATTCCATCCGCTATTTGTAGTGTAAGCAAATACAATCCACCGTATGATCCAGATGTCAGATGTTGCACTTGTCTGTTGATGGAGATGCATGACCTGACCCTGGGGTGACTCGATGGTCACCAGCAAATAATAAGTCTTATTATATGGAAACATTAAGTTGGGGTTACATAGAACAATTGTAATGCACGATTATTGTTTATTGACATTAAGGTTCTTTCAAAGATTTTGCCCCCCCCAGCAGACGCCCATGGCTGCGTATATGGTGGGATTAGAAGGGAGTCACCTGCTGTGAGGTTTTTCTGGAGAAGCAAACGATTGATTTGAAAAGATGATTTGAAAAAACACTGCTCCCATTTAGACCAACTGAAGGCAAGGATGAACAAAAAGCATCCGAATTAGTAGAGAGAAAAGCACTTAGTATTCCATTCAGGATAACAAGGTGAGGAGACTGCAAGTTTGTTTAGTGACCAGACAATAATTTATTCAGCTAAGCTTGGAAGTTTTCATCCATCTATCGTATTCAGCAGAATCACCTTTGGATTATCATTTATTCTAGTCCATACAGGACCCGCAGGAGGAAAAAAATTAAATTCCATGGAAAACTGCAAAAGGCACTTAGAGCAGTCGTTTGCTTAGAAAGATAAAAAATTGTCCAGGTGGAATTATGAAGTTGCCTGAAGATGGCCAAAAATAATGAAACAAATAGCAAATAAGTTGTTCAATGAAGTTTAAGGTGAACATTTTTTAAAATGCCTTTTATTTTTTTAAATTAACATCAATATGAACTGGCAGTAAACATGGAAAACAATAAAATTGTTGGAAGTTTCTAGAGAACCATGAAATATATAATTTCTTTTGAAATTGAATTTTGTCTGAAGCGTTTAATTTGGGGAAGTAAATATTTTTTTAAATTTCATAACTTTGATTAACTCGAAAAAAAAAAGGTAATTTAATATTTAACTCGATAAGTAGAGAATTTAATGTCCACAAAAGTTAATACAAAATCAGAAATTTTCCTTCCTACCCCACCTGGCAATTTAAGATATCTGCCTGAGTCCGAGTGGTCCACTTCTCTCTCTTCCTACCCTCTTATCAAACTACCTAACCTTCTTTTTTTGCACTTTCCTTACCCTCTTATTGAACTATCTAAACTTTTCCTTTGTTAAAGTGTTACCAACATAGTCGTACCATAGCAGAATAATTACAAGCATCTTTTCCTTTATCTTTTGCGCACAAAGTACAAAAATGAAATTAAAATATTTCATTTTTGTAAAAGTGGTTCCTAAAAACAAACTCTTTGGTTACTTTGGAGTGACTATCATGAAAGTCATTAGAAAGTTTCCAGGGAAAAGCAAGGATTTCAAGAGCAAGCAGGCCTTCCCTACATGGAAGATTTGGTGCATTACAATCTTCCTACCTCCTCATTTGGCCTTAATAAATGTCAATGAGTTCCTGGTGTAGAACTAGTAGAGTGAATTAGATTATTACTGTTACTCCAACAGACTTTAAAATTTGCAGTATGAAAGTTGATGTATGGTGTTGCTTATACAAATGAAATAACACAAGGTAATCTCATATGGTTAGGAAGATGCAGTAAGTTAAAGGTTGGGGCTAAAAAGTTAACTGAGTTGGTAGCCAGATGCACTAGGGGACTGAATGAACAGCAAGATGGAGGATAAAAAAACTGACTTTCTGTTCCTCCTAAGTGTGGACTCTAAGTAGCAGTCTTTGAAAGTTGGCATGGATAATTACCATCATTCTCTTGTAAACATAACATCTTGTGTTGTTTTGTGATTACCTAATTAAAAAGAGGTTTCTCCATTGGACTCTACTTGTGTGTGCATCTCTTTCACTTTTTGCCAAAAACCCTAAGGACATATGTCGCTGCTAGGTTTGTTTGTCATCTGCACAGCTAAGAAACAAGGCTGATTATGAATCATCTGGATTCAAAGCAAGTAGTTTGGGAGGTTCAAGAGTATTTCACATGGTCAACCACACATGGTTACATATGGGTGATGACAGCCCAGTTCAGTCAGGACGTGCCTTCTGACCCCTATTCCTTTTAAGGCAATGGGAAGGTACTACCTGGGAGACAGATCCACAGGAACCAGTGCATTTTGCCTATCTCAGATGAAGACGAGGCCAGTGGCAAACCACTAAGACTCAGAACTGCTAACCAATAAATGGTTTTAGAGATTTGAGTTCCTAACAGAAAAGAAATTGTGGCAAATATACTGATCCGACTAACAGTACAGGTGGGGGGGGGGGTGCTCTCTCTATTAAAAGAGATGTTGGATTAAACAAACATCTTCTAGAATTCGGGCAAAGATTCTTGATCTTCCTGCATTCTTTTTGGATGGTGCTTAACTCCTTGTCATGTGGAGAAATTTAAAATGCGTGACATAAAAATATCATTGGTAACTAATTCAATTTGACTTGTTGATTCAATGTCTACGTCTTATTTACTGGATGTGCCCTTGACTGTATAAATCACCCCCCCAAGATGATTCTTAATGTTTCCAGCTAATCATTTTACTTTTCCAAGTTTGAAATCTCTTATAAAGGTTTTATCTCCTCTACTAAAACTTCAGAGTTTTGAGGAATTTCTTTGAGAGTTTGTTTTTAGGACACATTCAAATGTTTGAATGGGTCTTTTAAAAGTTGGTTTTGCTGTGGATTTCTCTTCAGGTGTAGCATTCAGTTTGGGAATTGTTCTGTATGAAAACACAACATTCTCCTTTTGACTTAACTAAGGCCCATAAGAAAGAATATCAGAAGGCGTAGAAGAGCGGGAGTTGCTGAAGGGACATACTACATAAAGAAGGCCCATTAAAGTTATCTGCAAATCTTTCTATTCAGCAATTTGACTGGATGATATGGTGGTGTTGTAATGTGTTCAACACAATTAATTTTACAATATTTAGCAAATTCATCAGAAATGAAATAAGTGCCATTGTTTGAAGCCAATCTATAATAACTAGATAATAATTACACTTAATGGGTCTTGCATAATCAATGTGACTTCCGTTTCTGGCAAAGATTGTATTTCTGCTTGGATTGGATTGCCACAATTTCTTCTATATTTTTGTCCATTGTTCAATAGACATAACCTCTTCTACAGATGCCAGGGTGTCCGACATGAAATTGTTTTAACATTGCCATCTGTAAAGGCTTTGGTATTACCAAGCGTTCTGAAAGCAGTAAACATTTTACGAATATTTTACAGCAAAAATGATTGCTTAACTTTTCTTTACAATCTGATTATAATTTTATTCAGACAGAATTAATGAACAACATATGCTTTTGCCTTTTGTTGTTCAGTCTTGAATTTCTATAGTATAACAGCACAAATACCATTATCTGAAGCATCAGCCGCTACAAAGTAGATTAATAAATCGGTTGTTAGTATTAGGTTGTAACATATGAATAGTAAGATGAAGGATGATACAAACCAGGATCAGCAACCTTTTTGTCTCTGCAGACCGGATCACGCATTAATGAGTGGACGGTGGGCCAAATTAATGCCATAAATGGCTTTTACGGGAATTATTCATTTAAATGCATCTAATTATATTTGGCCTCAAATCAATGAATAATGCATGTTAAAAAATCATTTCAATCAAAAACACACAAAGACATTTTAAAACATAAAAACTAAGCATAGTATCCAAATATTTGCTCATGGTCCGATCAAAATCACTTCACGGGCCAGATCTGGCCCATTGGTTGCCTACCCCTGATATAAACAAAAAAGAAACGGTCAATATTTAATGAAAATATGACCCATTGGAAACAATAACCTTTTTCTAATGAAACTCTGGTTTAGAGGTCACAAATTTAGTAAAAGCACACATTATGGCTTCCCTATTATTTAACCTTTTATCACAGATATGAAGTTCAAAATGCTTGAAAAGATAATCATGTAGAATAAATGTCAGGTGAATATGGAGGATGTTTGCAAGACTTCATATCCCAATTGTCTAAGCTTAGACACAGCCAGTCTCGCACTGTCTTCGATGCATTTAATTTACCTCTTTCAATTCATGTATGACCCATTTTTCCAACCTTTCCTATTGTCTTGAGATGATGTGATATGGTTGCTATTGCAATCCTAGTCTCCAGAAAATACTTGAACCTTTGTTTGTGGGTTGTTGGCCACTGCTATAATTCCTCATCATAAGAACAGGTCTTGGCCTTCCTCATATATGTTGTATACAAGTTTTTATTTATTGCAATTTAAATTTTATTAAACAGCATTTAGACATTTGTTTCCTCAAATAAAATTCTCTTAATTGAATATTCAATGAACATTTTATGCTAATCTAGTTCTCATAGTATTTAACATTCACTAATACTGAAAAGATGACATTTCTTTATTTCTATTTTTACTTTTATCAATGACTTAAATGTAAATCAGTGTATCAATGTTGCAAATAATTTAATATTTTTGTTTTGTAAAAAATATAAAAACCTACATGAAATTTTGTACAGGGGATGCAACATGAGACTTGTATTTGACTCTGTATTATGAGTGATAATATATATTTTTGAAAAAGCATTTGTCAAAAATGACTGATAAAATTCAGCAAAAGTTTGACACTGATGTTTTCAAAAATTGTAAAGATCAGCTTTGTTTGGCCTCGTTAAATGAACAAAAAAATACAACAGTAATTTTTTTTATAAAATAATTGAAGATGTGATTTTTAAAAGATTTTCCTTAAATTCTTCTTTTTTTTTATTACATTTTGATATATATACATTTTATTATATGTACTACTTGAAAATATTAATTTCATACAACAATGACATTTACCTTGTTGATGTACACAAAAAATTAAATTTCCAAAATATGAAATTATAACAAGTAGTAAATCTCAAAATGTACTTTAAAATTTTTGAGCAGTAAGACAGAATGTATTTTTTAAAATAATTGTCATTGAAAAATTAATAAGGACCAATAAAAATTGTATGTATGAGTTATATATTAGTACATGGTAAAAAGCTGAAAAGTAAAATGTAGAATGTAGAATAGTTTGGAGGAAAATTGATGACACCATAGATATGAGCCAATCGGAGGGTTGTAAAGGCCACGCTTTGGCATCATCACTCGAAAAGGACAAACAAAAATGTGAATGCTTGAAAATGATGGAAATCTAAACATCTAAGAATTGGGAAGAAAGTTATCAAATGAAATTTTTATATTTGCACATATTAGATGAAAGAAATTCTTAATTATGAACAAGTGAGTTGACCTATTTGTGTCAGAATTTTAAAAAATGAATCAGACTATAAAATAAAAATCCTGTTTCTTTTGTATTGTTTCGATTCAATTCATCAGATATGATGACATGTAATATAAATTACAGTTTGCGAGTTAAAAACAGGAACATTAGGTAAGAACAAACATTTTTGCAATCAACATAAGGCATGCATTTAGTCATGTTTTGTGGTTTTGAACACTAAATTTCTGGAAAATGTTTTTCTTAATAGAATTAAAAGCAATACTTTCATATATAAATTATCATTTATTTAAAAAGTATTGCTCATAAGTATTTGAACGATCACAAAATCTGTTTTTATTTCACAAGATTGCAGGGGCCAGTGTGAATTTTGATCCAAACTAACTTACTAGTTTGGCAACTCTTCCATATAGCGATGTGTATTCACTTTTTTGCCAAGATTTTAGAAGGATAGAAACAAAAAACTTGCTTCTATATAAAAAAAAATAATTTTATCCAGAAATTTAGCGTTCAAAATCATAAAACATGACTAAATGCATGCTTTGTTATGTTGATTGCAAAAGATTTGGTTCTTCTTGCATGATGTTTTTAACTCTCAAAACCAAGCAATTGGAAGTGAAATGTTAGAGGTAATTTGACAATGTGGAAATGAAAGATTGAGAGAAATGTGTTATGTCTCAAACATTATCATTAAGATGCATTTAACTAAGTTTCATTCAGCATCTTCAGCATCTCTTTTGCAGTGCAGAAAACGTATGTGTGAAATGTATATTGAGCTGGGAAAAAAACCAGAGATAACCAGAATAAACAGAGACATCGAGGTCTTATTTGCCCCCACCACCACCACTGTCCCCCCAGCTCAGTGTACATTTCACCCAAACATGTGAGCTGTTGGACTGCACACATGTATGTTTTCTGCACTGCAAAAGAGCTTCTGAAGATGCCGAATGAAACTCAGCAAAATGCATTAAGGCTTATCTTAAAAATAAATATGTTTGAGACATAACATGCTTTTCTCAATCTTTCATTTCCACATTGTCAAATTACCTCTACCATTCTGTTGGATTACCTTACATCCACATAACAAACAATGGATTTTCAAGAGGCATAAAATGCATAACTACTTAGTTAAAGCCAGGTAGAAGAGACGTTTTCATCAGTAAATCAATATCATCAATTTTAATATTGTCTTTAAAACTGAATACTTAAATTTGTTTTTTGAAATAAAAAAAAATTATTTTCATTGAGATGATAAAATAGTTAATAAAGTTGATGATATATGTCAAAATATTTTGTTAACTATATTGACATAACATATGGCCAATCAGTGTGGTGCATACATTGCTGTTAGCAACATTTTTCAGAATAACAAATATGGCTGATCTAAAAAGATTAAACACTATGAAACATTTTATGTACAATTTATATATTAATTAGTTTTCATAAATCTCTATATGCAACTGCATCATTTAGTTAAATTATCGCGACTTGATTGGAAAATTAATTAGATCTTTGCTAGGAAAAATAGTGTATATAAAGTTGTGTGGAAAGTAATATCACATTTAAAATATATAAATTTTGAATCATTCAACAACTGTGAAATCAAAGTTAAATAGTAAACAATGAGACAGATATAATTTAATATCTGTTGTATCAAGTTGTATCAAGTTGTATATCATTTATAGACAATTACATGCTGTATGGATTTCATAAAGACCGTAATGCAACACAGACAATGAAGAATATTTGTGTTGTATATTCAGGTGCAATGACTGTGCATAAATGGCAGTGACATTTTAACAAAAGGTGAGTGTGATCTTTCTGATAAGTCTCACCCTGGACAATCTTTTGAATCTGTTGAAGCAGATTCTCATTAAAGCACTAACAGTTTAGCAAAATGGCACAATGCAATCATGTTCAATTATACAAGCAAATTGTTTTTTAAAATCTAAGGACATGAGAGTCCTCCATCAACTCTCACTAGAAAATGGAGTGCCACGTTCAACTATTCGCATCAGTCTGCTGACCTGGAATGAAAATCTTTCTTCACTAGAATATTACAAATTCAAAAAAAATATTTTTAAAGTTTCTAAATTTAAAAAAACCAAACATCTAAATCGGCAACACTGCTTCAAATTATCACTTGTTTCAATCACAAGAACATTTTCTTAGTGTCAGTGCATTCAAAATAAAAGATGTCAATTCAGGTCTCTCAGGTTTTTTTTCATGAAAAATCCCAGAAGCAGGGAATGGAAAAACTGCCTTAACATTGGGCTGCATCTGTAATAGCTAATGAGGGTGAGTATGGCATTGATTAATAAAATTTAACTTAATTACATTTGCATCCATGTTTATTTCCTGCTTGAAAATGCAATATTAATTTCTAAACAATCTTATATATCATTG
The DNA here is from genome assembly GCA_006491835.1 of Architeuthis dux. NCBI lineage: Eukaryota > Metazoa > Mollusca > Cephalopoda > Oegopsida > Architeuthidae > Architeuthis > Architeuthis dux. The sequence goes on from VCCN01002452.1 coordinate 6,231,896, forward strand.
GAAATTTTAGTACAAGTGAAATTATTGATACGTCATAAACTGTCATTGTATCTGAAAGAAAAAAATATCAATGTTCTTTTAATGACTTGAAAACTTGGAGGATTTACAAGTAATAAAGTGTAACACATGGGTAAACAAGATGTAAGACACGTAACACATGGGTAAACAAGATGTAACACATGGGTATTACAAGATGAGTTTTCACTCTGCTGTCAATGGTATCTCAATTATAATCTGCTGTTCTAATCCTTTATGTGTTGCACAAATATGAATATAATTGAGAATCTTGCAACAGATTCAGGTTTAGCTCAAATGATTAAATTATTCCATGCAGATGTGTGTGTG
>VCCN01002452.1:6245776-6273021 GCA_006491835.1 Architeuthis dux
TTGTCATTTCCCAAACATCATATATATATATATATATATGAATGAATGATAATGATGACTATCAGAGTATTATCTTTGAGATAAAAAGAATCTAATTTCAATTACTTAAAAGAAAATTGAACCTACTCATATCTTGTATCTCATTGCTAGCAAAAATAAGCAACAGAAATATTTGTGCCACCAAACATAACATAATGGTGAATCTGTAGATGTATTTTTCTGAAAACTAATTTTCATACTTTATTCATTGGAGATAATGTATCGAGAGAAGAGACTATTGTGAGAAAGCTTTCCATCAATAAAAGGAAGGCTGTCAAGTACTTCACTTGTTGTCAATGATGCTGGAAAGTATCTGGATGCAAAGATTGACAAATGTTCAATGGATAATTTATGAATAAAAATTAGTAAAGTTTTTCCACTGATTTTACTAATGAAATTTTCAATAAATATTTCTTGTACATGTCCCTCATAAGTTGTTGAAAATGTGCAGGATTTTAACTTAAATAGTTAGAGAAAGGCACAGGTTTCACTGCATCACAGTGAGAGAGAAAGGCACATGTTTCAATGTATCACATAGTGAGGGAGAAAAGCACATGTTTCAATGTACACAAGCATCACTTTTGACTCCGTACAACATGCCAGACTCCACCTGAGAGTCAGCAGCTCTGCAACAGTTGAAAATCCAACAAAAAGGTCATTTTTAGTGAGCTGTTCAAATGTGTTTTTTATTATCTAACACATAAGATTTGAAACCTTTTTGCAATGAAAACATTTGTTAGGAAATGTGTTTTGGGGGAATTGGCTTCAAATCTCTTGGAATTTTTCATTTGTTCTCTATGAAAGTCATAGAAGTATAAAATTCATCAGCTCATTTATTGAAAATGATTCCTTGTGGTATTTAATCATTTTGAATAGTGGAAAAATAATGGAAGTTAATTACGTTAAAAGTTTCAAAATAATGCAAATTTTTTCAACAGAAATTAATTCTTTTCTCATAAAATTTACTAATTCAGGATTAATGTGTAAAAAGTCAATAAATGCAACAATTATCAGAATTGTAATAATTAGTTTTGCATGTAACTGGGCAAACTTTAAAAACAAAACCACCAAGCCAAATGAAAAAATATAGCAAATTTACTTTTTGACGAAAATAAAATAAAGATTTTAAAACCTCATAACTCTGCTTCTAATTGATGCAGCAAAATAAATTTTTTTATAGGGAAGATAAAATTCTTAGTACAATAAAAAATATTTTTAATATAAGATCATGTTTTCTGGCAGCCTTCCATGTCCATACCTAGATTTAGATTGATTGATTGTTTTGTTTAACGGCACATCGACCCTTGGTGGGTCATTTAGTGCCGAATTTAGTAGAGGGAGGGAGATCCCATGTCCCCGTGACTAGAGATTTGAGGGCGGAGAATCCCAAATCCCTGTCACTGAGACAGATGCCACGAGGACTGAGATAAAGTGGGGGGGGACCCCAAAAGCTTCTCAGGACGAATCCTGAGCATGCTAATGGTGATCGCCTCCCGACCAGCTGGCCAAGATATTCTGTGCAACTTCTCCCAGGACGATACCCAAGCATGCCACAAGGATCCCCGAAGGGCTGTGGTGGTTTCGAAGCACAGATACTCCACTTTGATCCTAGCCACAGCCAAGATATCTTACGCAACTTCTCCCAGGATGATACCCGAGCATGCCACAAGGACCCCTGAAGGGCTGTGGTTCTCTGAACTTCAAGGCCATGCCGGTTTTGAAGAACAGATACTACACTTTGATCTTAGCCAAAAGGTCACAAAGCGATCCCTACATTTAGGAATATGCAGCAAAAGAGGAAATATTCTTGAGCAGTAGAAGTCTGTATTGAATTTGACCAAGAGCAGGATTTATCTTTGCCAAGTTTTCTTTTTTAGAATAAATATGTCAGAATATTCTACAGCAATGCATATGAATCATAGTAAATGTGTTATGTCACTTATCCTTTATTGATGGGATGGGTTAGAGGAATAATTAAAATTAACAGTGGTTCCACTTGCAAACATGCTTTTTTAAGGTACACTCTGTTAACCATTTAGGACATTGTCAATCCAGAAAGAGAGACTGCAGCAAAAACATACCAGATTTCAACCAAATACATCAAAAGAAAGTTTCATATAATCCGTTTTTGAGTTACAGAGAATTGAATATTCAATAATTGGCTGGTATTAATGACTCAAAGCATCTTTATGCCTTTTCTTGAGCTGCTGATAGAATGATTTGACCTTTTTATCTTCAGGATTCTTTTCTGTCTGGTACATCGTTCTTTCTTTGAATTCCTTCAGAAGCTGAACTGGTGTGATGGAGAAATTGCTATTCTGGGCAAAGTTTACAATAACAGTCCTGAAAGGCTCATGAATAACTTTAGGCTTTTAAGACAGTCTCATGCTTCTTGATTGTTGAATCTCAGTTTCATTAGGTAAATCTAACCCATCGGGATATTTATTTTGCAGCTCCTCAAACATTCAACCAGGGCCTCTCCTGTTGCATTTGTCCTGAACGCCTTGCATAAACATTTTGTCAATAACATCTTTTAAGTACAAGATATATTTTGCACCATAGATTTTACCTTAGGAAGGTTGTCAAGCCCATCTTCACTCAAAATTTTAATAGTGTAGCCCGTATCCTCAATTACAGATTCATCAACTTCTTTCACAACAACATCTCCAACCATCGTTGTGTCCACAAAAATGACAGTTCTGTTGTGAATGCTTTCATATGTCGCAATGCAACTGACAGGATATCTTTCTTTAGAAGAGGTTCTCCAGAAATGTGCTGGTTTTTCCTTTTTCGTGAATGAAATCTATGACATACCATGCACTTCATCTCATCCTCAAAACTGTCCGTTGTATCTGCGCCAGAATCTGGCGCGGACAGTATTTCATCAATGTTTGTAGCTGCTGAATATTGCTTACTTGTCCTTTTTTTCTCTTTCTAGTGCATCTCACCATTCATAAACAAGCATCCCGTAATGGGTCCTCATTGTTCATAATATTCAATATTCGGTCTATCACTCTGACGATAATGTAATCTTCATCTCCTCCCTCGTTAAATAAATCAAATCATTGAGTGCTCCTTACCTTCTTTCTCAAATGTTTCCAGACAAGAGCGTGGAAAACAACTTATCAGACCAATCAGATTCACCACTGGAAAATTTAGCCAATAAAAATGATTTCCAGAATGAGTAGGTCGTTTGGGGGTCAACAAAAAAAAAAAAATTTACTTAGGAGCTGGAACCACTGTTAAATATTAAAATATATATTTTCTGATACAGTATAGAAATATCACAATTCTGAAAAGAAAACCAGCAATTGTGACCATTCCTGTTACAAAATGGCTACTGCTCCAGCTGTAAAGTAGCAGGTGCTGATGGCAAAGTCAAAGAAGCAGACGACAATAACCCTGACCCTGTAGTGGTGGCCATTTTCAGAATTGTTATATTTCTATACAGTACCAGAAAATAGATATAGATGTTACAATTGCCAGAAAACCTCCCAATAGTTTTACCAGTTTAGTTTTAAACTTTAAAATCACTTCTCTCTAATGACCTATTAGTTACAGATAAAAACATGTTTAAATAATCAAACTGTAAGATAATTTGATTTATGTTATCTTTTATATCATACCTCAAAATGCCAAATCATATCCCCAACTAACTAATCACTGCTACCCGCAATACTGGTTTATTGCTGGGTTTTGGTTATTCATGTGGTCTGACATTTATATGTATCTAGACTAACCGTTCATAGTAGAAACTTGAAATTTTGTGCGCGCACGCACACACACACACCCCTTAATCAGTAGGGAAAATAGATATTTTGTATTTTTGACAATTCCCCTCCAAATAGGTTTCAATATGCAATCTAAGTTTATGCTAAATTAGTCACTTGTTTGTGCCTGCTTTTTAAAAATAATTCAGACCTTTTTTTACTAATCACAGCCCAACAAAAGGCGAGAGAAGTAACTTATTCATTGATCACCCCTTTTTCCAACTTTATAATTGATCACCACCAACACAGCATATATGGGTGGCGGTGATTCATAATTTCCCTTGGAATGCAAGTTATTGGTTTATCCTTCTCATCTGATTGTTATCTTTTTACTCCTTAATTGCTGAAGAAATTATCAAATTATATTTACATCATTGACAAAAAATGAGACTGTGCAGGTGCCGATGTAGAATTTTGTAAATTCAACTTTGATGAATTCTCTTTTGTTTTGGGCCTCGAATCTCAGTTCACAACGCTGTGTATCAAAATCCTTTTGGGCATTACCCCTGAGAGTGACAGTAATGCGCACATTGGTTGGAATTTCAATGAAGCCTTGCATACTGCAGTCAAGTTTATTGTCCATGTAGTCTGAAACAGAAGAGGATGAAAAAGTTCCTTAGAAGATTATTGATACAAAAGGTATGAGATGTTGCAACACAACTCCTTAAACTTGACTAATACATTTCTCACAATCTTATAATTCACCAAATGTCTGTCTGTGATTGAAAAATTCAAGAATGGCTGGAGGTATGGCCACCAGATTTTCTGTGATTACTAATGGGACTTCAGAGCAGGTTTTTAACAAGTTAGTTTTTTGAAAATACCCCATAAAAATAAGTGGGGAAGGGTCAATTTACAATACAAGGTAAATTGGTCACTTATTGTGTGTGCATTCACGCTTACCTAAAAATTTACTATTACTTTAATTCACCAAATGTCTGTATGCCTGTATTAACATAACTCAAGGACGGCTAGAGCTATGGCTACCAGATTTGGGGGATTAATAGGACCCCAGAGCAGGTTTTTTTCTCATATTAGTCTTTGAAAAAATAATAATGTGGGGTCAGCGTTAGTGCTCTCCCAGATAATAATGATCTGATTTCCATGTATCTATCCATTTATATAATATTAAAAGTCTGATTCCGTTTATCAGTAAGCAGCCAAAGTGAAGCATTGTAGTCAGAGGTATTGAATTAAGGTATCCCTAAAAAAACAGTTTTGGTCTCTTATTAGGGAAAAAGGTCCATAGGGCAGCTCCTTTCTTTATAATTTGGATCCTTATTGTTACATAAGAACTTACAAATCATTTCTTTGAATGATACCCAAGCCTCTCATTCCAGGTTGTTTATTGCACCATCAAATTCTGCATCAGAAATTAGTTTTCTAATATCGAATCCAATAAATACAACTTCTTTCAATTTAGCCTCAGTCAAACCAGGAAACCTTTTGCACAAATACATAAAACAGGTTCCATCTTTTGATAGGGCTTTAACAAACTGCTTCATTAATCCAAGCTTAATATGAAGTGGTGGTGGTAGCAGCACTTTATCTGGATTCACCAAGCTTGGGCTGATAATGTATTGGCACTTATTTAGCTATTCCTTCTGACCCCAATGTAAATCCCTGTCTCTGATATACCACTCAGAGAAAACATGGGTATTTTGTATATCCTGACTGCTGACCCAGTAAGATACACAGATCTTTCAGATCCCTACATATGAATCAATACTGTTCATTGTAGTTGATTTCCCCAAGAACATTTGTCAAATTCTGGTATCTTTCTTTTATATGTACACAATTAGCAACAGGTATTGATGTATATACCATTATGAAGAAGTAACTCTTTCAGGCTTCTTTTAGATGAATCCACACATAATAATTAGCAATGTGAAGATGTCTTCTGTCACGCTAATATCGTAGTAAAATGGAATTTCATTCATACAACTGACATGTGTTTGTCTTCTGACGTAGTAAAATAGAATTCTATGTTCTGATGACATAATAAAAATGCTGAATTTGAAGAATAATAATATAAATAGTAATAAAAAACAAAAACAAAAATAAAAGATAATAAAAATTTGTTTGTGGTCTCTGTTGACGCTCTTCTCCAAACTCACTGCAATGCAAATCTCTATTATCTATGTATATAAAATGCAATCTGTATCCATATACCTCTGTACCATCTGTATCCATATGCCTTTATATATGTCATTTTTTACATCATGGGTAAACTATACATAAAAGATGAGGAGCTGCAAAACAACTGGTAGAAATCTACGTCTGTCTAATTACTGCACAGTATCTACTGACTGATATAAGGAACATAAATAGTGTCCAAGTTTTTGCACTAGGCCACTTACGTCAGTGCAATAAACCAAGGATCCATCTTGGAATATGGTGCAAACCTTTTTTTCTCTATTTCGGTACCAAGAGAAAGTTATGTCTGGTTGTAATAAGATTTTATCTTTTAATTGGGATCCCAAGAGCTCAGCAGCATCTTTAGGGAGACTAAGGTCTCTTACTAAATCATTAAACTCATCCTGAGTGAATGCTTGAACATGTTGAGACAAATTCTTATTCATCTCAAGTCTTCCATCAACAATGGAAGATTAGGGCAGACAATTGTTGATTCTTTTTGTTGTCGTCTTGAATTTTGCAGGAACAAAAATGGCAACCATTTCTAGGATTTTTCGGTTCCTTCCGTATCATCGGAATACCAAAAGCAAGAGCTTTCTTTTTGCCTTAGTTCCTCAACACAAACAGAACAGGCACTGTGAGGGGTCCATTTTTGTCCTGATCTCCAAATTTTATTCCAAAGTATGCGTTTTAACAAAATCTGTTATGTTCTGTCTCTATTCTAGCTTAGCTGTCGTTCAAAACATGGATTTTAATATTAGAAGTTCTAAAATCAAACATTGTTATTGAGATAAAATATCTATAAGTATAGTGCAAAATTATATGAAAATCTATAACTGAAAACTAAAAAACATGTTTATTGAAAAAACATGTTACATGGAGAAAATGGTTCTCATTTTTTAAAATTCTGCACCCAAAAATATACACGAAGCACCTGAAATGTTTTCAATGTATACATCTATATTAATAATTGGAAAGTGTTTGTTTGTCTGTCCTCTATAGACGGCCAAACAGTTTGATGTAGAGCTACCAAACTTGGAATGCATACTTATTGGACCCAGGGGAAGGTTTTAATGTAAAAAGATTTTTGTACCTTAAGGGGAGAAGGGGTCTCTAACAAACAATAACCAAAAATTAATCTTACTAAAATAATTATTCACATTTAATTAAACATTACTAATAAGGCTTATAAGTAGTTCTTCAAGCTGGAGATGTAAAATAATTACAATTACTTAGTTAGGACTATCAATCTGGACACAAACTAAAACAGTTTAAAAACGCTAAATCTTTTAAAAAAATAAATTCTCTACAAAACTCCATCTAAAAAATATTTGGTAAATCTCTTTTCTGTTATGTGGATATATCTTTTATAGCAACAATTACAGTTTGTAATCGTTTGGTGTAAGACTATAATTTCTACACCGGGTAAGAGGTGAAGACTTGGATCACAGCTGGTTATAATGACATTATAACAATTCTTTAGAACTGATGATAGTGAGCTGCTAAGTGTTATCCAATGAAAATTACACTATTTAATTGCAATACCATATGTACAGGCTATTTACATTTATATAGTTTCATGCGGTTAACATTTCATAAGAAAGCTATAGAATTCAAAGTAGTACATTTAAGAACTACATCTAAATTATCCCTGTCATTTATCACTGAGAACAGCATAAAGTTAATGCTTAGAGAATATTTCTTCAATAAATTACTCTATTTCAATGGCTTAACTCTTTTAGGGCACCCATAAAAATATTTTAGATATCAAAACAACTTTTTTGTATGTTAAAATAGACCTAATTACAAGATATTTTCAGTTGCAAGTTTTCTGAATTTTGGGGGGTAAAACCCAACGTGATGAAGTGATCACATATGGTGCCTCACTCAAAAAGTGACCAAAAATGGAAAATATAAAAAAATGAAAAATTAAAGTAGCAAGTTAAATAAAATATAGAATTAAAGAATAACATTCAATATAATGTATTGATCAAGTTGATTTTAGAATGGCCAAAAACAGGCTATGCAGACCACATTGGTGCGGATTATGTTATCTTTGTGGCTACAATATTTGCATGTGGCTGACGGGTCCTCATGCCCCATAAAGGATTAAGACTACATGAGTGGCTACACATGATGTGCCCAACGCACCATTTTTAAAAAGTTGATTTTATTTTCATTTTTAGTGCTACGATGCTCATTTGTTTTATCATTTTGAAGCTTGAACACTCTGCATTATGATTCATAGTGTTCAAGCTTCAAAATAAAAAACTGAGCATTGTAGCTCTAAAAATAACGAAAATATCAACTTTTAAAAATGGTGCGTTGGACACTTATCATGCACGGCCACTCATGTGCTCTCTACCAGGAGCACTGTGGCCTTTTTGACAATATAGCAAAAAACACTATTTTACATTTTTTAATTTTAATTTTTATTTATTTATATTTTTAGGCCAATATATCATCTATCTAGTGTTTTTTGCTATGTTATTGAATCCAATATATCGGCCTGGCAGTGCTATAATGGTTAAACAGATGCATGAATTCTCTTCATGGACAGACCTATAACACTATACTTTTATTCAACTGAATAATATCTTCTTCATATAATTTTTACAGGTACACATATGAAGCAACATGAGGTTATAAAAAAACAAACAAAAAAACTACTTACAATGTGATGCGGCCCCTGCAGTGTGGGTGGTACCAAATAGTAAAAGGGCTGTTATGATGACAAGTGATTGGTGATATATTAATCTTGATCCCATCAATGGGAAACAAAACAAACATCTCTTCCTCCTTCCTGTCACCATGCTATTTTCAGGCATCTTTGTTGAGCTGGTCATCAAACAGAAGAAGTTGTTGCATTCAAACAGTTGCAGTCCATGGTTTACTTTGTGCTTCTGCTCTGACAAATCGGACTCAGCCTAAAAATTCTGGAAAAAAAATAGAATCACTCATAACAGTGAACAGAGTGCAATATAGTTTACAAAAGACTAAAAGCAGAAACTTAATAAGGGAAACAATAAGTTGACAGATTTGCTTATTATATTGTACTGAGACTAAAATTTAGTGGCCTAAAAGAATAAAATGGTCTTCTCAACAAATGGAAAGGGAATTCTACGCAAATACCCTAAGAGTCATTCAAGCAAGAGGTTCATTAGTAGATACATATGTAAAATAAATAAGTAAATAAATAAATAAAATGAAGGAACTATTCAAAGTTTGTACTATAGTTCTTGTGCGCTTTCGACCATCATCTGTCATTTTCAGGAAGGATTTCAAAGTCCCATGTTCATAGCAATAGTCCTAGTGATAAAAAAGATTTTAAATAGGATTGTGTAATCCACAGTAACCTTGTTTCTTTTTAAAATGAATTGTTTACTTTGGCAATGTTTAAAAAGAAACAATGTTAATGTGGATTACTCAATCCTATTTAAAATCTTTTCTTATCAATATTACTATTACTATGAACATTGGACTTTGAAATCCTTCCTGAAAATAACCAATGATGGTCGAAAGCGCTTCAAGAATTATAGTACAAACTTTGGACAGTTCCTTCATTCTTGTAACCCAGTGAAAAAACAACTTATTCACTTATATGCTTCTTTTTACCTTGTAAATTAAACAGTGGTGATGGGCAGAGATCACTAAATGTTAAAAAAAACAAGTGAGAATTCTGCTGGAAACAAACTAAGGGATCAATTTGCATGAACTTACATTGTAAATTGAAACCCCACTAAATGTATTTGGGGGGCGGGGGGGGATTTTAAAAAAATAAAAAAACATTTTCCCTACTCATTAAGGGGAGCGTGTGCAAAATTGCAAGTTTCTACTATGAACAGTTAGGGCTGGGCAAAGTCCGAATAGATAGATAGATACATATAAATGTCAGAACACATGAATAACCTAAACCCAGCAACAGTGTTTATGCTGGTCTGTTGTGGGTAGCAGTGATTAATAATATATACATATACGAGTGCGCGCGCACACACACATCAAGTTATTCAGTCACAATAATAGGACTAGATGTGGAGGAAAAAAGAGGAGGCTACAATTTGAAAGATATCATCCCTAATGTCAAACATGGTGGAGGAGGCATAATGCTGTGGGGGTTTTCTTTCTGATAAAGGCACTAATGAAGCTTCAAATTGAAGGGATGATGAAAAGGGAGAATTAGTTTGATAATTTGAATGAAAACTTGAAATCATTGGCAAAACAATTGGGATAGGTTCTTTTTAACCTTCATGCAGGTCAATGATCTCAAACACAGATCACATTTAATAAAGAAAATGGGTTAAAAAGATAAGATCAATATTCTCCCATGGCTGGCTCAAAGTCCTGACTTGAATCTTCTAAAAAATTTATGATGGGAGCAGAAAAGCGTGAATGCAAGTAGACCATTTAATTTGAAGCAGCAGAAAATTATGCGTTTGAAGAATGGGCTAAAATACTTTCAAAAGATCATTGAAAACTCCCCTCACATGTTTATAGAAGCTATTGGGAAAAAACGATAGAACATAATTGGAGGGTTGAAAATTATTGACACCTACAATATTCAATTATAAACAATCTATAGTGGGCAAACGTTGAATTTCCGACCTTCGAAATCAGCAATCTTCAAAAAGATGCATTTCATGCAACACAGTTTACGCCTGGTATCGGCTGCTAAGAAGAACCTAATATTTCTACTTTCATCAACTTTTTTTTATAAAATGTAAACAATACAATATGAAATGTAACATTGTACCGTGATGCGTGTACCTACAAAGTTTATGGATGAAAAAGAACAAGACCTTATTTTGATCGAGTGTATTTAAGGTTCATTCACTTTTCTTTGAATAAGACAGTCTTCCCCTTGTCAGGTTTTTCCTTCGGTCTGCAACAATTTTTGTAGTCGTCACCAGAGAGAGGAAGGGAAGGCTCTCTTATGGTTATGGGGGAAGGACAGTCACTCACTAATGTTTTTGTAGGTGCATGTGACCAGTGGCCTGTGACTAATTCGATTACCCTCTTAAATTACGGTCAAGTGCCTCTTCCCGTATTCGCGTGTCACTTTTCGGACTTGGGTGTAACAATAATTTTCAAAGTCGGCAGTTTCTTTATGGCTGAAGGCAACTTATTTTGGGACCTCTGACTTCCTCCAAAACCGACTCTAACTTCTCTTGAAAATGACCGGGTCTATTTATGCCTATTGTCCCTCTTCGTCTCTACTTCCGCAAATTATACTCTATCTATAATACATCTTGGAACATCTGCTCTGTGATAAGCCAACCCCTTTTCTGCTTCTCACGAAATAACCCATCTATGACTAAACTATGCTGGCTTTGACAGCCGTGATAATTTTCGAATTATCTTGGACTCCCGCTGTGAATTTTGGTACTGTCTTTTCTTCTCTCAGACTTCTTGTCTCTGTTTTGCTAGATGTTCAAATCCATTATTGGATTGTTTTGTTATCAAAGTGTAATGTCAACGTGAAAATCACAGCATAGGGTAACTTCCTAAAATTCTGAGCAGATGAGTTCGACCATTGACACAAAATAGCCTGTGTGGGAACATGCTTTTTTCTGACTATGAGAAGATTTTGTGTCCTGATAACTTAATTATCACTTACGTGTTCTTATTAGATACATTAGATGAACTTAGTTAAACTAACAGGTTGATCATAACATCCCAAAATATTTATTTAATTATTTATAATGACATCCCCCCAAATACCAGGTAAAAATTACAGACATTCAACTGTTATACACAGATTTTTGTTAACCTAAATAATAGATCCACACTCAAAAGGGGAAGAAAAGTGAATGAACCTTAAATACACTCGATCAAAATAAGGTCTTGTTCTTTTTCATCCATAAACTTTGTAGGTACACGCATCACGGTACAATGTTACATTTCATATTGTATTGTTCAAAAATGGCTTTTTATTAAATATCTGGCTAAAATCCATGTCTACATGAATTAGACGCGTTCAAGTGTTCAAGGAACTAATTATCTGCAGTTTTGTTATATTTTTCTTTAGGTTGACTGTACTGAGTTCTGCGCGTGCATGTAAGATTGTGATGTGTCTATCGTCGTTGCAGTGTATATTTGTTGTTGATCAGTCATTTGTCTTTGTGCTACCATAGAGGAAACATATCCTCTCCATTCAGTTTGAACAGTGATCTGTTTTTTTATGGGCTGAAATCAGCACAATATGGGAACAGTGTTTTACCACGGCGGGATGTGTATGAATGGATTGCGAAATTCAAAAATAGACGGACATTCCTTAAGCACGGCAAAGGAGCGGGACACCCACCAACATCCACTACAGATGACAACAAACCGATGAGTTTCTATCGATGATGTGACAAATCATATGCAAATTAGCCATGGTTCTGCATATGTAATCATCCATACCAGGCTTGGCTTTCATAAAGTCTGTGCAAGAAGAGTCCCTAAACAACACACCTAGGATCACAAACACAATTGATGTGAAAGACGTGATACGTGGCTGAGGGGCCAACCAGAAACATTTTTTTTCGAGGGCATATTCAAACTTGTGCATCACAAAGCAATATGGACTATATTGAAAAATAATGTATTTGTAAGTTCTGTGTCAGCGTTATCGGACACACTATTTGGCCTAGAACCTTGAAAATTTGCATGCGTAGTCTACTAGACATCTTTAAAAATGAGTTTTTGGATATTTGGAAATTAAAAAAAAGAAATTTAAATGGAAATCTTTGGACTTTTTGAAAATTCTTGTGTCAGCTCTACCAGAAACCATTTGGCCTAGAACCTTGCAGATTCACATGACTACTACATCTTCTAAAAACGATATTTGAGGTTTGGAAATTTTTTTTAAAAAGAAATGTTTTTCATAGAATCTTTTGGTTTTTGGGGGAACGAATAAAGATTTTCTGAATATGTTTTTGCCAAACGTGATAATGTATTCCTGGTAGTCATTGCTTCCCTTCATCCAAAATTACACACAATGACATTTGGCCCTAGACTGATAAGTGCATTTTCATAGGAAGACATCTTGTGTCTATGTTACATATGCCTATTTAGAACAACAAATGACTAGTCTCCAACTGAGTGTACTGTCCTGAACTGGGCAGGTGAAAAAGAAAACTTGCAAATTAATGCAGCCAAACACCATTAATGACAGACAGCAAAACAATGAATCACCTAATGATTCATTGTTTAGAATAGATATTGAAGTTCTTGTCTGCTACTCAGTGCATACCTTATCTTTGTTCATTGGATTATTAGACTTTATCAAACCTTCATTGTTTTAACTCGGATACCTGCAATTTGGGAACAGCTTATCATTAGTCTAAGTGATTACACATGATATATTAAAAATGTACCGTTTATACAGGCACATATGCGATGACTGAGGATTTTTTTCTTTTTATAATTTTGTTTAGTAATGAATAAAAATACTGAATTTAAAGTAAGATGTAAGAATATAAGGGCCTCTAAAATTATTTAATAATCAAAATTTGTGGCAGATATTTATACCAAAATAATATTATAGAGTTTAAAACTACACAAATGTATTCATTGTAGTGAACATGGTGTTTGAAGGTTTGAATTTAAACCAATAATTTGAATAGCAACAAAAATTATAAAAACAGAAAAAACTCCTCAGTCATCACATATGTGCCTGTATAAACGGTACATTTTTAATATATCATGTGTAATAACTGTGTAATATATTAGCACAATGACTTGGACTTATTTGTGAAGCTTCACATGCACACCTTTCACCATTTATTTTATCAGCTTGTTTTATTGTCGGATCTTTTTAAGGCTTTCTAACATTACTTATAATTATTAGATAATTGTGGTTATTATTTTAAGGACTTTTACAGAAATGTATGTGAGATTTTCTATTCTTCATAATATAGAGTAAAATTCAATATCCCAGAAATAAATGGTAGGCCCATATACTTAAGCCAGAGGTGGAATGTGGGACCTGAGGAAATCTAAAAAATAAAAAAAATAAGTGAGCAAATTAAAAAAAAACAACTTTTTCCTAAAATTATATGGTTTTGACAATTTATTTTATTTCTATTAACCCTTTTTAGGGCACCCCTAAAAATATTTTAGATATCAAAACAACCTTTCTGTATGTTAAACTAAATCTAATTACAAGATATTTTCAGTTGCAAGTTTTCTGAAATTTTTTGTATATGTGGGCCAAACCCCCTTTGATGAAGTGATCACATATGGTGCCTTGCTCAAAAAGTGACCAAAAATGGAAAATATTAAAAAATTTTAAATTCACGTAAAAAGTTAAATAAAACATAGAATTAAAGAATAATATTCAATATAATGATTAGATACAAAACATTTGATATTAAGAAAGAAAAAAAATAACACCTCCAGGTTGATTTTAAAGTGTTATTGTGCGGCCAAAAACAGGCTAATTTAATGCCTCAAAACGGTTGCTGGCTTTGTTCAAGCACAAGTGTACTTTGCAAAGCTTGCAGACCACATTGGTGTGGATTATGTTCTCTTTGTGGCGACGATATTTGCATGTGGCTGACTGGGCCCTCAGGTGACCATATATAGTTCTTCCCCCATAAAGGGTTAATAGTGACATATTCACTTAATCTGCATAACTAATATCTATCTATACTCAGCATTGCCAAGTTATTAATTCTGAAAGCAAAGGTCATGTAGTAAATTGTAACACTGAGCTTCTCAAAGCAGGTTGGTTGAAAATGCCAAAATAGACCTTTTTTGAAAATGACAGAATTGATCTGACTGTTTTAGAGGTCATCAGAGGTCAGTGATACCTATCCTATGTTCATTCTGGGGTCAAGTTACCCATGTACACAATTTAGCAGCTGGTAGGGTGCAGACATCTGTTAGATTTGAAAATGCCCAAATTGACTTTTAAAAAAATGCCAGAATTGACCTTTTTGAAAATGCCAGAATTGACCTTTAGAGGTCACCAGAGGCCAGTACCACTTATCCTATGTTCATCATGGGGTCAAGTTACCCATAAACACACATTTGCAACCCGTAGGGTGCAGCCGTCTTTGTTAAATTTGAAATTCCAGAATTGACCTGACCTCAGATTGATCTTTGGAGGTCATTGCTACCTATCCTATGTTTATCCTGAAGTCAAGTTACCCATATACACACATTTTCAGCTTGTAGGGTGCAACCGTTCAGGAGTCTATAAAAACAGTCAGAAACAAACATTCTTCGTCTTTACAGTATTAGATTAGATATATTCAAGCTGGAACCTGTAAATTTCATTAAAAGCTATTTTCATTGAATATCAATTTCAAAGTACTTTTAGGTGAATTCCATAGTAAGAATCAAGATCCTATTACTATGTGTAACCTGTTCTAAAAATAATAGTATTTTTAGAACAAGAATAGAAGAATAGTAATAGGATATGTAAAGAATTCTGAGCTTAAATAGATGTTAGGAGGATTTCAAGATGTGGTTGGAGTTATTTAGAACAATGGATTAATTTATAGCAGCCTTTAAAAAAAAATTGATTTGAAATATTAAATCCTCATTTGGATAAATATTCTGAAAAAAAATCAGCCAAAGCCATCTTGACTGTGTCCTGGAGTTTGACAACAGTATTTTTGTTATGTAGAAATAGTTGCAAGGTATAGAGTATAATCAAGTGTGAAACGCATGGTAAAAGTTGTCACTCGTCTTTTATTTCTGCTTGTGTGACCAAAAACTGTGTGCATGCATGCTCCCAGGGTGTATTTTAGGACCAATAATCACAAAATCTAGACAGGACGTGTATATTTACTATATCGCAAAGTATTTTTATTTTTTATTTTACTCATAAAAACGTTTTACTCAAGTTTTATGAGGGGGCACAGTGTGCTCAGATTGGCAAATATGGGAATAAATTTATATATTTGCTTAAATTTATCTCCAGATAGTGGTTGAGGGCTTGTTGGAAGCATATTCATAAGACGCTTCTAGTGATGGTAAAAATTTTCTGGGGCTGAATTTGGGGTCTGAAGCTGAATTACCATATTTGGGCATTTGGAGCCCAAAACACATTTTTGGATTTATCTTGGTTTAAAATTATCTCCAGATAGTGGTCAAGGGCTTGTTGGAAGCGTATTAGTAAGAGTGTTTTAATTTTAATTTTTAGGGAGGTCTGAGGCTATGAGGTGCACATCATGTTAGTGTGAGGATAAACATGTTTTGAAGTTTGTATTTTAATGGCTTGTATTGTTTTATATTGTAACTTGAATTTAAACTGAGTTTATCAATGAGTTTTACTTGTGAATTGCTGATTACCATTATTCCAATTGATATTCAAAATGTTTCTCTTGAAATACAAAAACATGTTGAAATGTATCCTTTTTTCTTCCCTATTATAGTTTATGCTTTTTCCTCAGTATTTTTGTCCTGAATTGCCCATCACAATCATTTGTTTCTTTTAAAAAATAAGGAGAGAACACTTCAATATTTCACTTCAAAAAAGGGGGAAATTTTCTGAATTTTTGGTAAATATTCTTCCATGAACCAATAAATTCAGTATTAATTTTTAAAAATCCTCAAGACTTCTTAAATCTGGATTTTTTATATGTGTTTTGGAGTATGTACCTGAATTTAAAAAGCACTATTCGAATATGGCCAACTGTTGCCAACTTTTTGTATCCACCGATATATAATTAGGGTTTCCTGTTTTTTTGCACAATGCTTTTTTCCGCAAAATGCGAACCAAAAAAGCAAAATTTCATTCAAATTTAGAAGCAAAATCCAATAAAATGCACAAATGGGAACTTTAAAATGATAATCTGCCAAAACAGTTTTCAAATGAGATATAAAGCAACTTTGTCGACCAAAAACTGATAAAAAAATGATATGGATACTTCAAAAAACTTTTTTTCCACTTCTGGGCAAAATGTGTGTGTGGGGGGAGGGGGTTCTATTTATGATGTAACTATAATGTTGTAAAACTTGACACTGGTTTCCGCCATAGTTTCAAAATGATGTTACTGTTACATTGGTTCGCATTTTTTTTAGTTCATTTTTTTAAAAATTCTGTTTCCATTCTGGTCAGTTGAACACAGCATTAATGTGTGGGACGTTTCGTTTGAATATTGTTTGAATTACATTTCAGGTTATTGTTCTCCATTTTGAAGGACAGGAAAATGATTATGGAATAGATTACCAGAATATGTATTGCTATCAACAGATGCAAATGATTTTAAAAAGAATTATGATGTTTATTATACCACCGCAAAGGCCCTAGATATTGTATATACAATTTGTATACACTAAAATAAATAAAGATTTGCCAACATGTCCCCTACTTGAGAACCAATATGTCATGTAGTTAGGGTTAGGATTTAAGGTTAGTGTTTCTAATTTTTTTAAATTATTTTTCGGCATTAATTTGTCTTCATATTTTTATCCCCTTGTACTTCCAGTAAGACGGCGGGAACTAAGTTTGGAAATTTGTTAGTTTTTAGAAGATTATAGTTACATTGTAAATAGAACATATTACAATGTAACTATAATGCTGTAGTCGGTACAGCATTATAGTTACATTGTAATATGTTCTATTTACAATGTAACTATAATCTTCTAAAAACTAACAAATTTCTGGATGGTTGTAGGGTCTAATGGATTAAAGCACCTAAAATTGAAAGAAAAAAAAAACATATATGAAAAAATATATTTAAATTCTATGCTGAAAGAATACTGACAAAACTGACAAAAAATGAAGGCAATGATCTTTCGTGGCAAAAGTCGCCCATGGTTTAAATTCATGCAAACGTAATGGAAGAGCCGTTTGAAAAATAGACGAAAAATCTTACTATTAGGCCACCTTCACATCACATCAAATGCTTGTAAAAGAAAAAAAGAAAAAGAAAAGAAGATTAGTTACCAAATTACATTGAAATTCATTGGGAACTTTTGGGGATATTGTGCTATGTGTTGTATATACATTCGGCCCTCCAATTTTGCATGGTGTTGGGAACAGAAATTGAAATGTTGCAAATAACTCTTGACCACATCCACCTCCTCAAATTCTATCACTGTAGAGTATTGAATACAATACATACAATACTGTACATTTAGCATTCATAAAATACCTTTAGAGTTCTGTAATGTACTCTACATAAAATAAAACCATAAATTTATGTATAATTTTAAGGTAATATAACATAGTAATGTACTTTTACTAAGCTTTGTTGACATTTTGCTATTGTGCATTTTGTCTGCAGTTTTTCGCATGCTCAAAAAATATATATTTATAATAGATTTTTGTACTCTATACAGTAATGTACAGTATTTATAGTAATGAATAATAAAATATAATAATATTGCACATATAGGTTTTTGTTATTTGCTGAACATTTTTAACTCTCTTTAGATTTTCTAGCCTGTGAGTGTGAGCAAATAAAAACTATTTTTTGTGCTTTCAACCATTCACTTTTTTCAAGTTATATTTTTATTAAACTCCTAGTTTTATAAATATATTTTAAAAATAGGCCCCTATACCTAAAATTAAAATTTCGACATACCGTGCTAAAAAGGTTCGCCACCATTAGGTTAAGATTTGATTAAGTTGAATATTCGATAGACAATACATTTTTTTCAAGTAATTTTCGTTTCCTCCGGGAATTTGTCAGTCAGCTGTGAGAAAAAACTAATTTTTAAAGGTCTTACTATTAATTTATTTACAACTTCGAAAGTTTGGCTTGTTGTTTTGTTTTTTAAAACTAACAAAGAATAGTTGAATTGAAAGCAGAAACAAATACTTAGATTAAAAGCACAAACAATAGGTTTTAATTTTTTCAGAAGAAAGTATCCCATCAGAATCATATTCCCATGAAAAAAATAACACGGAAGATCTAACGTGGTTTGAACTCACATCATAGGAGTTGGTAGTCTAACGATTACACTAAGAATACAATTATTGACTGATTGTAAAATTTAAACTCTAATAATCACAAATAAACAATAAGCACAAAAAATACTCATAGTAACTTCGAAAGTTTGTTAGTTTAAAAAAAAGATTTGCACATTATGTAAATATATGTCTACATATTTATTTTAATTGACTACATTGCAGTGACTTTAGCTCACTAAGATTTAAATATTCTTGACATAAGTATCAAGTCTCTTCTGCCACATGAATCAGATAACATAAAACTTAGAAAACTAGTGGTTTCAAATATTCCAACTTTTAAGGACCAAATCAGGAGATCACATGAAGAAATTTACTTCCTTCTGATTAGAAGGAAGTAAATTTCTTCATGTGATCATAATACATAATACATAAGACAAATGTAAGTCTGTGTAGGCAATCAAATATGAGCATATCATCCTGTATACTGTCAATCATATATAAAATGCCAATGTTCTACTGGACCAATGTACATAAAAGCTGAACAACCAGCTAGGAGTAATAAAAGGGAAAAGATAAATGATCAGAAAGAAGACAAAACTGAATTTTTTTACCTGCGATGAATGTCACCAGGTCTATGAGAGCCAAATTTTCTTTCAGACCAAATTGATAAAGATTGAAAGCATCCAGAGAGACAGAGGTGTATGAGAGCCAAATTCACTTTCTTTAAGACTACATTGAAAAAGGTTGAAAGCTGCTTGTGAAGACGGGTAAGGTACTTTAATGAGAGAGAGTCGGAAAAGAAAGAAATGAAGAGGAGGAGGGAGAGTGTGAGTGGAAAGAAAGTCGCCAGGTCTATGAGAGTCCAATTCACTTTCTTTCAGACCAATTTGAATAAAACTGAAAGTTGCTTGGGAAGACAGGGTTAGGTACTTTAATTAAAGAAATTTTAATGAAATTCTGTAATTTTGCCAATAATGTCAGAAACAAATGTCAAAATTGTGTAAACAACGTTGCAGGTTTTGAACAGAGTCTGTTCTTGTATTACTAAGAAAGGCTACCAATTCAATTGATACAAATTAATAGCTTGAAAAACTTTGAAACATTAACAACAAGGAACAGGCAGGAACTAATGTAAAAAATTGAAATGTTGCTATACAACAACTGCTAGAAACTTTTGGAGGAACCTTAAAAACCTTATTCCTATCCTACATAACTTGAATCTAAAGATATTCTTTACATGCGTTGCTAGTTTTCTTAGCAATAGAATAAAAAAAAACAGATTTGGTTAGTCACTCAATAGAAACTGTCACATGACCAACATCTTTTGGCAGCATGCCATATGGGGGGGGGGGCAATTAAAAAATTGGAAAAAAAGGGTGATCAATGAATAAGTTACCTCTCACATTTTGTTGGGCTGTGATCACTAAAAAAGTCTGAATTTTCAAAAAACAAGCGGACACAGACTAGTGATCAATCTAGCATAAACTTACATTGCGAAACCCACTAAAAACCTATTTTCAGCCTTCTAGCTCCCAGGGGCACCACGGGATATGAAATTTTAAAAAATAATTCCAGGCAATCGTCATAAGTCATAATGATAGATTATCTCTGTCCATATCGTGTTTATTTAAAGAGGAAACAAATATATAACATTTTATTAATTTAAATTAGATGATTTATTTTTTTTCTACCTAATTAACCTAACGATATGAACATACTCGTAAATGTAATTGTTCAGTATTTTCTGACTAGCATAAGACATAAGCCATTATTTAATAAAAAAACTTAATTATATAATCTCAGTAAATGCTGGACTTATTTCCACCAAGGGTCAATTCATGATCAGTATATATATTTAAAGATGGTAAATTATTAGATTGTTAACAAGTGTCCTTACTAAATAGCTGCCTCTGGCTAACCACCATGAAGCAAGCAATACAAATTATGCCTCCCTTCTCTAATCTGACAAGTTTCTTAAAACAAAATCTGAATTATAAGGCTGGCCATGGAGGAATTTTATCATCCACATACAAGTTGTATAAATGGTCCCCCTTTTTGAAGAGTTAGTTTCACCTTTAGGAGTAGTCTCACACAGAAATATGGTAAATTCACCCATGATTGCAATTTTTTAGTGATCAAAACCTAAAAGCAACCAAATAACTGAGACAGGTCTGGTTAGTCACTCAATAGAAACCATCATGTGACAACATCTTTTGGCAGCACGCCATGTTGGGGATGATCAATTAAAAAATTGGAAAAGCGGGTAATCAATGGAAAGTTACTTCTCTCTTTGTTGGATCACTAAAAAGACCAAATTTTTTAAAAAACAAGCATGAACACAGCCAGACACAAATTAGGGACCAATTTAGCAGAAACTTACATTGTATATTGAACCCCCACAAAAAAAACTATTGGGGCCTCCCCCCAATAGTTTTTTTATTATTTTTAAAAAAAGAAAAAAAAGTAGACATAAGGAGTAAACGTTTAAATTTCCAGCCCTCAAGCTCCATTGGTGTGACCTGTACACATGATAAATTACATACATAGCCAGCCAACCGAACCAATTTGATAAACTGAAGAAACTTATGTTGACAGTTTTGGTTGACAGTTTCTAATAAGCATAAACATCCTTCTTTGGTAATAAAAGGTAAACTACCTTTTATTACCCAAAAAAACCATATCAATAAATGGATATGGTTCATTAAAATCATATCTTACATTGTATGATAATTATATTGCATAACTAAATGCATAAATCAGTTTTATTGTTATACTATGTGTAATGTTTTCATTCACTGTCTGTATATGAACTCTAGGTACACACAGTTTCCCAGCTCGGGGCCTTACGTGGCCAACCACACGCACATCATCAGTTTCCCAGCTCAGAGCATTACGTGGCCAGCCACGCATGCACATCATCAGTTTCCCAGCTCGGGGCCTTACGTGGCCAGCCACACATGCACATCATCAGTTTCCCAGCTCGGGGCCTTATGTGGCCAGCCACACACGCACATCGTCAGTTTCCCAGCTCAGAGCATTACGTGGCCAGCCATACATGCACATCGTCGGTTTCCCAGTTCGGAGCCTTACATACACACGTGTGTTCACAGCCACAGCTACTACCAAAGAGGCTCACTGTCCATTAGTGCACATGTGCATACAGGGGTGGTAACTTATGCACATGAATGGCCTCTGTTCTGAATATCTGGCATCAGCTTGGGCAGGAGTTGTCAGAAGGAAGTCAAACCACCTTAAGGAGGCTCCACTCCCTCGTTTTGGAATCAGTGTTGTCCTTCTCACAAACTAGTGACCAATTTAGCATTAGCTTAAATTGAAAATTGAACCCCACCACTAAAACCCTATTTTAGAGGGGAATTTTCAAAATGTTTTTTAAAAAAGTCATTTTCCTTACTCATTGAGGGGAGTGTGTGCAAGATTTCAAGTTTCTATGAACGGTTAGGGCTGGGCAAAGTCCGGATAGATAGATAGATACATATGCGTGAACACATGAATAACCTAAATCTTTGGTAGTGGTGATTAATTGTTTCCTTTACTTATTTGGGCCATCATGAACAAAGCAAAGTAACTTTTATGTTGGTCATTGCTGACTCACTATGGTTGACTATGGCTTCAATCAGGCTGTATTTGCTGGGTTGTTTGTTGTAAGCAGCCTTTTTAGAAGAACAAAGTGCCAAGACAATTCAGAATTGCCTTATTCATTGTGATTTTAAACATTCTAACATGGACAAGTAATATGCCCAATAGTGATAATAGTACCATTTTTGAGGTGCAATATGTTGAAAACTATGTAGAATGTGCTTTGCAGTTTACAGTGTCAGAATAAGAATGAAAATTGTGAAAATTAAACATCAGTAGACCAGAAAGACGGTAAGAATGACACACCTGACTATGAATGAGTGACTAACCAGGAAGCTATGTAACATGTAGATAGATTGAGACATTTTATACAAGAAGGCTGTCCATTATCTTCATTAGACACTTGAACCGATTTTGTTCACAGGCAGTCACTTAAGAGACAACAGCAGCATACACCTGATAAATTCTTCAAATATCAATGAGCATTAAGGAGTAAAGTAAATTAAATCTATAATATAAAAAAAAAAATGTAATAGTGTTCAAATTTCTTAGAGGAGGCATTGTCAATTATTATTAATTTTTACTATTATTTCTTTCATCTTCTTTCTGCTGCATCACTCAACAATTATTAAGTAGCGCGGATCAGAAGAGGTTCCTTTTTAACAAAAGTAGCTTTGATTCATAATGTTCTGAGGATAATATTGAAATACTAACAAACTCAATCTTAATCAAATATTGATTACTTACAAGCATGTTTTTCATCCTTTATGCATTATAAATGCATAAAGGATGAAAAACATGCTTGTAAGTAATCAATAAAGATTTTGATTGGAAGTAATCAAACATCAAATTAGTGAAAATGATGACTGCTAAAAATATTAAATATTGGGAATATTCATACAGACCCTTTTATAAGTTTTAAGATGGCTCTTTATGTTTTCAATGAATCAGTAAAAAAACAATTTGGATGCTTAGAACTATCAAATTATTTTTCATAAAACAGGTACATGTGAACTATATGAATGACTTGGCTCCACGAACAGAGATTGGGAAGGGTTTTAGCGCGGATAGCAGCAAGGAACCAATGTCGTAGGTTTGACAGGATTTTGCTTACAGTTTCTGTACAGATGCAAGCTAGCTGTGGAGGTTTGCCACCCCTTTGTGGGAGTGTTCCGACAGTAAGGCTGACGGTAAGTACTTAAACCACAGGATGTGAACACTCCCGCAGCCTGTACATATATATATAAATGTAAAAGTACATGTGCACAATTTTCTACCAAGAACCACTGAAAAGAGCAATGTTTAAAATACTTGGGGCTAGATTTTCCAGTTGGTATCTTCATTCTTTCATGTTCTAATCAGTGGTTGAAATGGGGGAGTATGGAGGGGATACAGCATATGCCTACATCACAATTTCGAGGTTTTTTGTATGTTTAATGTCTATTAATGGGGACTTTAACATATACCTAGCCCCCAAATTCCAACCTTACCTTATACCTAGTTCCAGAAACCAATCACTGGTCCTAATAGAGCATTTTGTTTAATGTCATTGCGAATTTGGAATTTCATTTATTTGCACAGTTCTTATTTATCTTTAATTAGTAGTAAGGATAAAAGAGAAGAAGTTAGTAGGCAAAATATGTTTAAACATGAAATTTACTGTGACAAGATGTGACCCTTTTTTCTCAGGTTAGATTCTATAAAATACATTTTGCGTTTGGAGCTGGATTGAATATTCAATTCATAGGTGAGATAGCAAATTTTAGAAGGAATATTTTTTTAGTTTTAGTCAAATAGAATCTTGGCCCAGAGAGACCATCTGGTAGATATCTCCTTGTAGAAACATTAGAGATATCAGAACAATGGAGAATTGGAAACCTCAGATGTCTTTCAGAAAAATAAAATAAAATATTTTTTATTTAATGGAAAAAGAGATAGCAAACAGAACAGCAATTTTGTCAACCATGTACTTTATATAAATAAAAGTCACCTTTAGATGACCGGGCACAAAATTCCTCAAGAGATTACTCACCTCATTTCATAGGTAGACCCTTAAACATTCGGAAAAATCATCATTTTGTTCACGTAAATGGAGAACAGATTCAAGTTAGCCGAGTTTCACGAGACAAGTTCTTTCGTAGCAAATGTTGGGATCTACAGAGACTTAAAAGTGCAACCAGGCCAATATGTGGAATTTTTTTTAGGGTTTCTCATGGATTGGAAACATTTGCAAAAAGGATGCATATATCATATTTATGCATCATCATGGGCCAGAGACGATTTCACTGGCCACCCACACAAGACTGTTGCAGGGTTCCAGAGCAGTATATCCTGATGACTATTGCTGCACCACACCAACTGCTAGAGGCAGACCGTACATAATACCTGCACAAACCTTGTCAACAATAGAAGACCTCTTTGAAAAACTTTAAGGAAATGTACAATACTAGAAAGTAGAAGAAAATGAGTAGAGGGAGGGTGGGGCTCGTGTGCTGGTGTCATCAGGCGTGGAGATGTGGATGTCAATTTGCATTTTTGTTATAAATATTATCTTTAATAGTTCTGAATAAAGGGAATTTGCAGTGGCTTATAAGCCACCATGGACCATGCAGAATTGCAAATAAATAAGATTAAAAATTTGCGATGTCATTAAACAAAACTTCAATGCTCTATTAGAACCAGTGATGAAAATGGATTTAGGTATAAGGTAAGATTGGAATTTGGGGCCTAGGTATATGTTAAAGTCTCCATTAATAGACATTGAACATACAAAAAACCTGGAAATTGTGATGTAGGTATATGCTGTATCCCTGCATACCCCCCACCCCCACATTTCAACCACTGATTAGAACATGAAAGAATCATGACACCAACTTGAAGATCTAGCCCCAGTTATGTTAAACATTGCTCTTTTCAGTGGTTCTTGGTAGAAAATTGTGCAGATTGTTCCACATATACATTTCTGTCTTTAAAAATGGTGCATTTTTGTCGTTTTTTAATTTGGGCCATTTTTGAGACCTTATATCTCAGGATCTAGAAAAGCTAGAATGATCCAGATTGTAACATTTTGTAGTGCATTGACATCCCTTTGTTCCTTGCCAAACAGAGCATTCAATGTTGGCTAGGTTATGAGTAATGATTACTTAAATATGGCTTCTCGGAAATACCAATTAAATTTGGAGCCCATTTTGACATCATTTTCTGAAAAAAATGATGCATTCTAGAGCTAGCTATAACATTCTCAAAATCTATAATCTGTCAGTTTTTGCTCACAATCTTTGTTTGTCATCGTTTGCAGTCGGCCCGAGCCCATGTAAGGTGGATGATGCTGCAATGGTCGACAGTGTTGTTCACTGAGGAGTGCAGAATCACTCTGTACCAAAATGGTTGGGTATGGAGATGCAGAGATGAGTTATGTCACGGTTAACATGGTCCCAAACCATCAAGCTGAAGGTGGCAGTGTAACATTCTGAGGAGGAGTAAGCAGCAACAGGAAAAACAAACCTGGTCATTATTGATGGAACCATCACTGGCCAGACTTACCTGCAGGATATTATTGACCATATTATCATCCCTCAGTGGTGCCACCCTGGTCTAATTTCATCTTCATGGATGATAATGAAACTCCTCATTGTCCAAGAGGCTGGTGTCCCACACATGGGGTGGCCAGTCATATCTCCCAATAGAAGATCTGTGGGACTAATTAATACGTGTTTATGCTTGGGATCCCCCACCACATGAGCTCCGAGAAGCAATTGGTAGGCCAATGAATTGTAATTTGTAAAAGATTGGGTAGTTACAGTATTTGTTTATTATGACAGATGAATTGGATCAGAGAAAGTAACAAATCCAAAATTAAACGATTGCTTGACATTTCTAATGATATGATATTATGATTGAAAAGAATCATAATGCCATATCTTTATTTCAAGAACAACAATCATAATCCTCCACAGAATCCATGCATCATGACAGATTTTGAAATGATTTATCTTTCAAAAGGTTTTCATAGTTTTCCTTTTTTTAGGTGTATATTTTAATATTGGATTTTAATTAGTTTGATTCAAAGTCGCACTAAATGTTATCATTCACCAAATGTCTGTCATTACATAACTCAAGGACGGCTAGACCTATGACCCCCCCCCAATATTGTAGGGATTGCATTTGTGCTCACACCAATAATAATATTGCTATATTACTATAAATTACCTATCTTTTGTGAAATCTTCCCAGATATTCAAATTAAATTAAAGAGTTCATCATGATGATGATGATGATTTTCAAATAAGGTATGCTTCATTGAATGCATAGTTCAAATCCATAATCTTCAAAACCCTAAAAAACCGAACCCTAAAAAGTTTTTTAATGTAAGCCTATGTTGTTAATTGACACTTTTCTTTCTTTACTACTAGCTGGAAACCAACCCTACCAGGCGGATCTCCAGCTAGTTCCTGTGGAGGGATAATTAGCTTCCATACTTTTAATTTCTTGCTATTTTAAATCTAAATCGTAACCAGTAATTGATGGAGATCGTTCTCCCAGGCAACATCTCTCTACTTCACTAGAAAGGGTAGAGTCAGGGTTATCCCCTGATAACTGCATCAATAATTTTATTTTTTAAATTTTTATTTTTGCTGAAGGTAAAAATTTAAAAATAATAATGATAAGCATTTTTGTTTCTGCATATGCAAGAGACTCCCATGTTTAAAAAGGCCAAGTGCCAGATAACAGCACAGTGGGATTACGTTTAAATAAATAAATACATACTAAATCTAAGTTCAAAACCGTTGACGATAGAAATATCTCATTCAGCAAACCCCAAAGCTTAGAGTCATTTTTATGAATTTATT
>VCCN01002452.1:6306100-6346056 GCA_006491835.1 Architeuthis dux
TAGGATTCTAAACTTTTCCTCGAGACATAGCCTACACAACAAATGCTGGCTATCCGGCAGGCGGGCGTGTTCTAAAATGGATCATTTAATTTGTGGGAGTCCCTTTTCTTTTAATTCCCAGATGTATTTTGATAGTGTAGTGCTATTTTTTTTATTTTCCTGTGAGAAGCTAACTTTGTGATTCGCGAATCTTTCCTTCCATTTTTGTTTTGTGTCTCCCATATAGTGTTTGCTAGTGTGTATACCATGTTTGTTTTTAGGCATTGCTTATCGAGGGGGCATTCAGTTGTTTTGCAGTTGCAACTAGTTGGTGTTTTGCTAGTGTTTTTTTGTTGTGTGTATTGCTAGTGCAGCTGTAGCTGATTTTTATTGAATATTTTGTTTAGTGGGTTGTCTTTAGGGAAGTGCTTATCTATTAATGTTAGGAATATTTTTCCGGTGTTACATTTGACTAGTTTGCAGTATGGTGGGTTAAACCAGATGCATTTTCTATTTCTAATTCTATTTTTGCTTTTAGTTTCCTTGGTGTTTACAAATTCTAGTGTGTTAATGAAGCCGCTGTTTATTAATGCTTTAATTTCGTTAAATATAACTATGCTAGATGAATTATTAGCTATTCTAGTTCTTATAGATTTAGGCAGTTGTTTAATTATTGCTGGTGGGTGGTTAGATTTAATGCTAATGCATAATGGGTTTAAGTCATCTTTACAAAATGGTTTGTATGTTTTGTTGTTACGGTTCAAGGTGAAGTCCAGGTAATTAGCTATTTTAATGTTGGAGGTAAGTTCTACCCTGAATCCTATGCTTTTTAGTGCCCTAGTAATTTGCTTTTTTAGTCTCTCTGTTTTTGGACCATTACTATTTCTAACTATTATTAATCCATCTTCACGGTATAGGCCAGTGTCACTTTTGTCTATGAACCTACTGAGGATATATAGCGTGTAAAGTCCAATCAGGTCTGATAGTTGTGCTGAGTCGAACGAGCCCATGGGGGACATCGAATGGGTTGCTGGAATCCTTTTTAATCCAGGTGTCGCTGTTGCCCCTCAGTATCGGTCTTCTGCTTGATTATTCTTATATCCTGGTCTCCTATTTTTATATAGTTCCTGGCATAACTTCATTGAATGTTCTCTACGTGATTGACGGGTAAAAATCCACTATATCAAATTGAATAAATGTGATATTTGTTCCATTTGTACTTATTTTTTGGAACCATTTTATGGTGTCCATAGAACTGTCCCATTGGTTGTACCTTTGCTTCTAATCTCCTGGTTGATTTTTTCTAGGATGTGCTTTGAGATTTTTCTGTTTTAGTTGGGTTGATCAGCCTGGCTTGCATTTTGTTTATGAAATTTGGTTTGTGGTCCTTCAGTAGTATGTATGCCTGTTTGATGTGGATGGATCCTACTCTATCATTAATTTTTAGTGTGCTTGTTATGTTGTATGCCTCAGTGTTGATAAGTTGTAGATTCCTTGCTTCTACAACTTGGAGATACAGTAAACCCTTGATTTAACTACTATACAGACCGTTGGGGGGGGGGTACTGATTAAAAAGATATTTTGAAGATAGCATGATAAACTTTGGTATGTACTAAAATGTAATGGAAACTCATAATTGATTAAATACAAGCTTAGAACTGCTTATCTTCACTTAAACATAAGATTAGAAAAGAAAACCCTGTAAAGAGGGAAAATGATGAGCATACAATAAAACATAATTTAGTACTTACATCAAGTAGAATAAGGAAAATTAAAGGCCAACCATTCCTTAGATGCGTTACATAGTTCATGTGATTATTAAATACAGAAATCATTTGTAATGTTTACAGAAAACGGGAAAAATTAATGCTTACAAAATAAATGACATGATTTTATTACCTTTTAAATTATAGGCATTTCAAGAAAATCTAAAAGACAATACTTATTGTATTTATGTCTTCTGTGTCTAATGAATGGTTATAAATTTGGCATGTTGCCACTTTTTATAGTTATGGGTGTGATGTGTGGCTTACAGATCTGGTAATTACATGGGCTGTGAAGTTATGTAATAAATATAATAATACTGTTACAACAAAAGGGAAAATATTTACAAAAATGAAAAGAGATGAAATAAAATAACGGCTAAACAGTTAAAACTAGTGGCTTGAGACGTGCTGCTGCGGCATAGTTCATCTCGTTCCTTGGAGTCGGGAATTCAATCCTTCGGTTATGCAATGTTGGAGTTGATTGGTTTCAATGGTTCCCAACGGGTGCAATAAGGCTATTGGTAAAAATAAAAGTTGTAGTGAATGTTTATTTTAATTATTTTTGCTTGCTCCTCTTTGAGTAACAAATACACAGCAGCAGCAGGAGCTGTACAATTAGAAAATTAAACTAATTCTAATAAGTATAATTAGACAGCTTTATTATATGCAAAATAAAATAATTATTCTTTGTTGAAACTCACTTAAATGGAAGGGGGTAAAACTAGTAATCTTATTGACAAAAGTGGGGAATGACCTTGAAAAGGTTGGGAACCATTGAGTTAAATGGAGGAGCAGTGCCTGAGGAGGATAGATTGGCAGAAAGAAGGCATTCTGAGTTCAAATCTCAAGGGAGGATGTTGGACGTGGCACAAAAGAATGGGATGTGAGCATATCACCTGGGATTAAATAAACGATTTCATTCAAACCCCCCTGAAAGTTATCAGACAAGATACATATATATTTGAGTACACAAATACATACTTATCAAAAAATAATTTCATACAGAGATTAAAAATTTCACATCACAAATAACAAAAAAAAAGATAGTATTGATAAATTCACTAAATTTTATTAGAATAATATACAAAATTATGCTTATAAAAAGGTACATTTCAATTCAGAAGAGAATATTCAAAAAAAGTGCAAAGTATCAATATTTGTTTTAAAACCTTTTAGAGTGAAATCCTTTAAAATCATTACATTAGCAGAATGAAATTCCTATTTCCACACAGAGTATTAATAGTTGGG
Organism: Architeuthis dux; assembly: GCA_006491835.1. Taxonomy (NCBI): domain Eukaryota; kingdom Metazoa; phylum Mollusca; class Cephalopoda; order Oegopsida; family Architeuthidae; genus Architeuthis; species Architeuthis dux. Next base: position 6,309,094 of record VCCN01002452.1, read on the forward strand.
ATTTATGAATTAGTTTGCAGCAACCAACAGCACTGATGAAAAGGATTTGTTTTCATTAGTAGTTCATTTTTTAAAATTACATTTGTAAAGTACTAATGTAATTTTTTTAAAAAGCTAAGACACTCAAAAACATTGCTTGAACATGATTTCAGAGATAATATATTTTATTAAAAAAAAAGTTTTTTGTCACAAAATATGGCATTTTATTTTTCCATGCTTAACTAAACATTTGAAATTGATAATATTTACAAATACCTTTGGAAATAACTCATTGAAAAGATAGGTATACAATCAGATGATTAGCTATTGTCAGAGGAAAATGTTGAAAAAAACTATTTAAAAATTAAATTCTATTATAGTACACCATCTTCACTATAATATGTATTAAGAATGCAAACTAACTTTTCTGTATGAATCTAAAAAATCACAATGAAGTAATATTTACAAGTTATATTTGTTATAAAATAAATTTCATTTAATGAACAAATTATCAAATAGAGAGCAAATAAATTAGCCAGCAAACATCTTTTATAAATCTCTATTCGTGTATAAGAGGACAATGAAAAAACTCAACCAGCACCACTGAAGTTAAATACAACATACAAAAACAGCTTGGAAACCTTTTTGTTTGTTCATTTGTTGTAAAAAACAGCTATTCATTTTAAATGTTATCTAAAACAAGAATATTACATATAAGAGCTTTCTACTGAAGATCACAGCATGCAAGCCTTCTTGTGCTGGGCACTCATTCTATACTGAAAACATTCTATTAACAACAACTTCCAGCGATATGAGGCGAATTTACAATACATCTTGAAATGGACATAGTTTTTTGCCCAAATATACTAGGTCACCAGTGTTCACGAGCATTGGTGTGTATGGAGAGAGGGGGGGGGGGCTTTCTGTTCTTTATTTTGTAAGGAAATAAGTTATATTTTTAATAAAATAAGTTTCTTTCTATGATTTTTATTTTCATACCGCATGATGTCAGTGGTGAATTTCTTAAGTTGAGACTTTAAAAAAAAACTAAAATTAGGATACTTAAATTAATAAAAACCCTAATAAAATCACTTTTGTCTCCTTATTGCCGATCCATACAAAAACCCTGTCATTTTTAACGGGTATCCCTGCTAGTTAATATAATAAAAGTCTTTGAAAATTAGTCTTAAGCATTTCAGATTTCATATCATTAAAAATTTTACAAGCTGAGATCAACAAAGATGTTAGCAAAAATGTATTAATGATACATTTTGAAATGTGGCTGAATCTTCTGCTAGAAAAATGGATGTACAAATAACCAAAAACTGCAGTGCCAGATTAAGGTTTTGTAGGCCCCTGCACTACAGGTACTGATTTTACGCCAATTTGAAATTTGCCCAAATTTGTTCTTTTTTTGTAATTCAGGTAGTATTTTCATAATTAAGTTATTATTTATTTTTATGTATTAAAATAACATTTTTTGTATTAAAATATCAAACCTGTAGCATAGGAAAATTAAAAAACATGGATTGATATATATTAAAATGACAAAACTTTAGATATGTATAAATTTGTAAAAAAATATAAAGCCAGGAAATTTATTTACAATTGATAGAACAATGTAAAATGCTGTCCCAAAACCTGAGGACACCATAGAAATCTTATTCAGTATTTAGAATAATGAAAGTGCAATGAAGTTTGTAGTTGACAGTTAACTGAGCACATTAGGATTTCAGTTGAAATTATTAAAATGAACTTTGATATGTACTTATATGGATAAATGAACTTAAAACTTAGAAAATATTTACAAAATACAAAATTATTGTTAAAAAATCTACAAAAATACTAGAGTGAAAATTTTAGATTCACAAAATTATAACGAACAGCTACATATATATAAAGATATATTTTTGTTGTAAGAAAATGTTTTTCAGAATTTCATTATCTTCTATCTGTTTCAAAACTTTCCTCTCAAAATGTAGAGAAGATTAATTTATTTCTTTGGTCAGTTTGAAAATCATTATAAGTAATAAACCCATGACTAACATGTGTTACTTGAAGTTCTAATCAATCCTCATATTGAAGTTTGTGCAAAATTATTCATTTACATAAATTTTTTCTTATTTGAATTCTATCATTTTAAATGATTTTATTTTATTTAAAGTAAAGTTTAATTTACAAAACAACACTTGTTTTATCACAAAGAGAATTTCCACGACTCTTTACAACTTTAAACACGGGATACAGTGTGTTTAAATCCTTGAATTCTTTATATGAAGAATAACAATAAAACAAATGGTGAGATGATTTTACTTGAGTGAGAATATGGAAACTTGGATTAGAAAGAAGTTTTGATCAAGTAGGTATTATAAAGGGAGTTGAAATTATAGAAACTTTTTGTAAAATTACTTTAGAGAAAATATTTCTACAAGCTATTGTGATGTACCGATTCATTATGCCTCAATTCATATGAACAATATAAAAAGAAAACACCAAAATCAAATAACACACGGTATAGACATTTCAAATCAGTTGCTTTACTTTGTAATATTTCCTAAAGATAGTTGCCAATGAAGAAAATTTTAGGAAAAACAGGGATATTAAAATCATAGAATATTAGAAATGATAAAAATGGATCCAAACATATTGTTGATCTTGTAAAAAATATACTGTATTTACAGGCCTTAAAAGACAAATGTGTTAGAATTGCTCATCTCGAGTGCATTGGATGTAGTGTAATATTTGTTTACTTTAAAAAGTAAAATAAAAATACATGCTCTATAGGTGGACAAATACAGGATGCGCTAGATATTTGAGAACACATTTTTAGCGGGCCATAAATGGAAGAGGACTTAACGTAATGTTATGCAGCTGCGCCAAATGTTAACTTTCTCATTTCTCTTCCAGACGTATTAACAGCATCAACATGACAGCTTCCAATCTGACACAAGAAATGAAAATGCAATGTCGTGCTCGTGGCCTTAGCCGCCAGCAACTCAGTGATTGCCAGCTTCGTGTTCAAGGTCATGAAGAGCTGGTGGCCTCTGGCGCAGACATGTCATCCATGACCAAGAGAAAGAAACATTCTCAGTGGTCAGATGATGTCAGGACAACAGAGTTCGTCCAGCAGGTCCACATATTCAACGACAACCCCAGCAAGTCAATGAGGGTCATTGCCGAGCAGTTCAAGGTGGTAGAGTCCACTATCAGACATGTGGCGCAGGACATAAGGTACAATACCTATGTGATGAGGAGAGGGCATCCGGGAGAACAGTGTGATCCAGTCAAAGTGCTTGCTCAACAAGCTCAAGCACCCCGAGGCATTCTCTAGTTCTTTGACCAGGACCAGAAGGTGAACGGACAGGTGGCTCTGCGCGGAACCCATTGATACATACAAAGTTCCTGTTGTCTATGATGGTTCTGGGGAATGTGAACGAGGGCCATGTCATGCCGCTCTACTTCTTCCTGCAGGGTCTCAGGGTCAATGCCACCACCTACATCAAGCTGCTGGACACAGAGGACAAGCCCTAGATTGAGGAGGTGGCCCAGGGAAGGCCGTACGTGTTCCAGCAGGTCTTTGCTCCCTCCCACATGACCCAGGAGTGGTTGGCCAAGAATTTTCACGATCATGTGACCCCTAACATGTGGCCTCCTAGCTCTTCGGATTTGAATCCCCTGGACTACTATATCTGGGGTGTTGTTGAGAGGGAGACCAACCAGTGGCCCCCACAATACCAAGGACTTGTTGAAGGCTGCCATCATGGATGTGATGGCCCACATGAACGCGAACCACCTCATTCAGGTATACAGTCACTTCAAGGCCGCCCTCGAGGCTGAGAGCGGTTTTATTAAATAACCTGTTTCTTATATCTAGTTGAACATGAATTTTTATGAAAATATATTGACTTTTCCTATTGAATATCTTCATTTTTCTTTATATTATAATTTGTTCTCAATTACCTGGCGAATCCTGTATGTTATTTCTTTTCAAAATTCTCTCCAAAAACAGAATCTTTGTTTTATGATGTAAAAAGCAATTCCTTTTTTCTATGAATTTCAAGCAATGGTTATTCTATCTTTGATGTTGTGGTGTTTTTGACTGCCTTCATGAATGACTGGCACTTTAGACTGATTTCTTGATGGCTGAGTATAAAAAGAAATTTCCTCTGGACGGGGAATTTCAGATGCCCACTCGGATGAGGGAAGCATGTTGGATCTGCCAACAACAGATGGTGACAAGAAGGACGGTTCATTGGATTCCATCTGGATCTGATTCAGCACTGTCAAAGAAAAAAAATTTGTATTATTCCAATGTGGCCAAATGATGAAGAATGAGAAACATGTTCTAAGAGGAACAATGATGGAAGCATTTTTACAAAATAATTATTAAAAGAAAAATGACATTAGCATTCATCACAGGCTTAAAGCAGAAAAGTTGTTCCCGTGTTCTGGTTTCTAGAAAATATGCTTCATGCTGTGAACTGTTTATTGATTGGTCCTTAATTTTTTAACAAAATTAAGCTACAAATTAGTTTAACAAAGGAAAACCAAACAAATAATGGTACAACAATATCTGGTACTAAAATCAGTGTCAGTGTCTTATAGTCCTAGAGCATTCTCCCCCAGAAACTTTTGAAAATTATGTATCCAAGATTGTGTTTCAGTTACTGAAATTAAGATGAATACAGATTTTCAGAAATATTCTGAGGGTCTTCTAGATCCACCCTTGTGTAAAACATTGTGTTAAGTTTTATCATAGCCTCTCGAAATGCCAAAGTTACACTTTGTAATTGAACGAGTCAAAGTAATGTTTTTTGAATTAGAACAAATGTGTACATATCTTTTCAACTGATTTAGCTCTGTAATTTAAGGGTGAACAATATTGCAGTGTTTTTATGCAAATCACTAGGAGTTATTTCATAGACAGACTTATGGATAGAGAAACAAATGTAATTATTTAGTTTACCTTTTGTATAAAATTCAATCTGTGTAGATATACATGAATACGTAATATGAATCTTCAAGATACTTGGATTGATTTTAACTGATACTGTCCCACATATTGCGCAAATTTTCCAAATAAAGTATTTCAGAAATGTTACATTACTTCTACAACCTCTGGCAAAACCCCTACAAAAATTATGGAATCACCACTCAGCTTTTTTACACAAATCACAGATATAACACAAAACAATTTTTGTTTAACAGATGAACCACAAACAAATTAAATGCAATTATTTCAACTAATCAGATATTTTTTCCAGATCAAATAGAGGAAGGAATTATCGACCCAAAAAAAAAAAAAAAAAAAAAAAAAAAAAAGAAGAAAATCACAATTATTACTTTCTTGCTCCTCCTCAGGCTTTTATGACGGCCTGGATTCTTTGAGACATGGCCTTCACTAATAAAAAACAATATTCTCCATCAAGCCGGTTCCAGCTTTCTCTAATAGCAGTTGACAGCTCAACTTTGCAGGATGGAGCATTGCCATAGATCATTTTTTTAAATTTCCACATAAATGTTCAATCAGATTGAGATCTAGAACGATTGCTGGCCATGTCATTAAGTTGCTGATGAAAAGCTTTGCTCTTTGGCAAGATGCATTATCATCTTGAAAAATGACTTCATCATCACCAAACCTATTTTCTATCAATGGAATGAGAAAAGTGTCTAAAATTTCAATGTGCACTGACTGTTGAGGTAATGATTGCCAACTCCCTTGGTCCTTTACCTGACATGCAGCCTCCATATCATAAATGAGTCGAGTAATGCTTGTTTTCTTCAGGCAATCATCTTCATATATTTCATTGGAATGGCACCAGACAAAAATTGCAGCATCATCAACTTAGCCAATGCTGATTCATGATTCATCACAGAATTTCACTTTCATCCACACTCCATGATTGCTTCTCTTTAGCCCATTGTAACCTTGTTTTCTTCTGTTTAAGTGTTAGCACTGGTTTTCGTTTGGCTTTCTTGGTATGTAAATTCCATGTCATTCAGCCAATTTCTTACAGTTTTGTCCCAAACATTGACTCCTGTTTCCGCCCATTTGTTTTGTTGTGCATTTTCTATTTTCAAGGCATATTACTTTGAATTTTCTATCCTGATGCCTTGACATCTTCTGGAGTCTACCTGTATTCTTTCCTTTATAACCTTCCCATTTTGTTTATACTTGCACCAAATTTTAGACACAGCTGACTAGGAACAACCAATATATTTTGCCACACTCCAGGTTGGATTTCGTTCTCAAAGGAGTTTTATAATCCTTTCCATTATTTCAATGACAGCTCTCTTTCTGAAGCCATGTTCCCTTTCACATTGTGCTCAGGTTTAATGATCATTTTTTCTTCTACTTCATCTGGAAAAAATTATGCCATTAATTCAAATAATTGCAGCATCACCACCATTTTGTTTGGAGGTATATTTCATGAAGCCAGAATGTTTAGTTATTAAAAAAAAAAATTGTTTTGTGTCATATCTGTTGTTATTGTTTATTTGCTGCAAAGTAAAAAAGCCAGGTGAACATCCTCTAAATGTGCGGATTACATACTTTTTGCCTGGGGTTGGATGAAAAAAAGTCATACCAGCAAGATTTGAACCATGAGACTATGAAATTCAAGACCGAAGTTTAATAAATAAAGTATTAACAATGGATTCAATATTATGATCATTAAACCTGAGCACAATGTGTAGACCATGCATTTTTTAAAACTAATAACTAATTCATAGTAACAATGTTGTCTTCTAGAAGCTCAAATCTTGTTGCTTCCTTTTTGTACAAAATTGTTAGTAATACTCCTTATTTGGTAAAATGTATAAAGTGTTACTGAGATCCATGTTGGGAATTCTAAGAAGAAATGCTCTCTAACTAAAAAACAAAAACAACGCCCTACCCCACACACACCCCAGTATTCTTGTTTCAAAGTCATTTAGGGTTGAGTTTTCCAGAGCTTTTTCTGCTCTCAGTTAAAGCAAAGATCTCTTGAAACAATTTGTAATATGCCTTCAGCCATGACTTCCAGATTTTATCATCTCCACAAGTAAAACATATTTGGTTTGTATGTAAACATTATATCTTTTTGATGAATACTTGCTTGAAACAACTCTAAAGTCTTAAACTTATATATAGTATAGTGCCATCATAAATATAATTCATTCAGTTTTATATGACAATTTAATCCTTATTACTATAGTAATAACTGTTTTTAGACTACTAAGCTACCTGGCAAATTATGGATTCAGTTTGATTCTAATATACGTATGCTAAGATTTCCATAGTGAATCTCATGAAAGACAAAATCTTGTGCAACCAACATTACATTAAAAATGTTATAACTTTTATTTCACATTATAATTTTTTGGCAAAACAAACCAATTAGTAATTACCATCAGTTGAAAGTGATGCAAAGTTTAAGGAGTTGACAGTCAAAAATTGATCCGATGATTGAGACTGTTTTCACCGATCACAAGCTAACATTTGTTATTTTCTTACGCTAAGTTACTCGAGTAAATTGCGATCTCAAATATAATTTTTGTGGCTAAAATTCAGTAATATATTATGTTATCATTTTTTTACACTCAAATATAATGTTATCCACCAATTTTGACCCTGATCTTTTATATTAAATTTCTCACATTTTTTTTTTTTTTTTTTTACTAAAAAATGTACAAAGAAGATTTTTGGAACTTTAATAAAATTAATAAGAATAATATGTGAACCATAAGGATATGAAATGTCAGATTATAAGTTATTTATTTATTCAATTATTTATTTACAAGATTATAAAAATGTGATCCATAACAATATGAAAAGTAAGATAACAATATGGAAGATTATAATTTATTCATTTAATTGAAGATATTTTTCTTATTACTTTTATTAAAATTATAAAAATCCTTTTTTAACCAAAAAAATGACCATACTTGTGTACAATGCGAGAAATTAGAAAAAAAAACAGGATCAAAATTATATTTGAGTGTAAAAACAAAAATGATAACATGTAATATATTACTGAATTTTAGCCACAAAAATTATAATCGAGATCGCAATTTACTCGTGTAAACAGGTTATACTTAACCTATTTACAAAACTAACAAATGTTAGCTTGTTTAGAGGTGATCAGTGAAAACAGTCCCAATCATCGGTTCAATTTTGATGGCCAACTCTTTGCCAAAAGTGATATTAAAAATCAAGAAAATTAAAGTCAATGATTACTTCAAATATCTGTTTATGATAGTAATTATTAAACTACATTAACAAGGAGATCTTTCCCAAGTTGCAAATGAATGAATAAGAAAATAAGTGGGTGAAATTGGGTGAATTGTTTAAGGCAATGGCTGTATAAGGATGATGAGTAGACTCAACCAATTGATGGAATCTAAGTTTGAATCCTATTAGAGGTTACTTCATTATCATTTATTTACAAAATTATACCTATATGGATGTACAATGCTGAAATAAACGAGATCAAAAATAATTTTTATTTCATTCTTCTAAATCAACAAGCAGTAATAAGATTACTTACATGGAAAAGGATTTTCAGGCAGGTTTCCATAGGTACTCCTGGTGGTTATTCGGTTTACTGTTTTTCTTGTGACGCATGGGTTGTCCACATCCGGATTTGGATCCGTAGGGTCACGTATGCTATCTGTCCACATCATTTGAGTTGTCTGACAGCCAGTGCTTGGGTCATACCCTGATTTGACCACAGCTGACTTTTGCCCTGATTTGGATTTACTCAGACCTTTTTCAGTCTGCGGAATTGAAAGTGGAAAATGATCTTTAGAATTTTCAGAAGTAGCCAAAGAACGATTTCTTGGCTTAGCTTTTGGCTTGATGCCAAGACCTCCAGGTTGAAAAGTACTAACTGGTGTTGATGTGTGCTCAGGTCCAAACTGATTGTTTGGGTGAACTGATTCATTTTTCTGACTGGGTTGAGAAGTTTGTAGGAAAAAGGCTGATGTTTTTATGGGACCTGATTTGGTAGGAGCTGACTCAATATACCATGCAGCCTTTCCACTAACAGACTCATCATTGGAATCATTTGTTTGTGTATGGTACCCATATTCTATAGTTTTGTTAGGATCAGGCTTGACAGTCCTTGATAAAATGGCATTAAATGCAGAAGGGAACCCATAATCATTGATGGGGATTTGAGGAGTTTTCTCAACAAGTTCTGGAATGCCATAATGAGAGTGATCTGAAGTGATGCCGTTACTTTCAGGGTAGCTATCATTGGCTTCAGAGCCATTTTTGGGAACTTTCCTACCATGATGCTTTTTATTTGTTGGATTATGATTGTTAGTATTCTTTTGCTGAACTGAAGGGTCATCCATTGAATGCCGAATGTAAGTATTATTTACCAGAGGATTTGTCATCAATGCTGGCTCATCTGGTTTGGACATGAAACTATCATTGCTGGAAAATTCTTCATCATTTAAAGATGTATTGGCATGGATATTCCTTACCTCTCTATCATTTTCATCTTCATCCTCATCAATAGAATTTTGGTTCTTTTGAAACTTTTCTTGCTCACCACTCTCTGAACCAGAAGAAAGACGCTTGTGGCTTTGTTTCTTCAGGGATAAATCTGATGGCTTGGATATTACAGCTTCTGGGACAGTTTTGAAATTTGTATCTCCACCTTGGAAGCCATCACTCTGTTTGATATTATTGCTGTTCTCAGCTGTATTTCTTGTTTTCTGGTTTACTGCAGTATACACTGGTTCTTGAACATTGCCACCACCACCACCACCAGCCTTTTCTTTTTCTGCTGCATCAGAATTAGAAAGTTTTCTCCTTTGATTGGAACTTGAATTTAGAGCATTTATTTCCCTCAACAGGTCTGCAGGTGGCTTCTTTTGGATAGATGCCTGACTGGAACCTTCAGAAGTTAGGCCATTACCTAAAACAAAATTATAAGCTAAATGATTACATCATACATAGAAAATACTGAGATTAGCCAAAGTAATATAAACAGTGTGGTATTTTTTTGTAATGTTCATCAACTTCTTTACCTAAGCAGTTGTTAGTCTGTGTCCTCCAGAAATAAGAAAACTGATCAAAACCTCAACAAATTTGCAGATTACAATCAGTTTAAAGTAGAAAATCAAACACTCAAGAAAAATAAATTGAAATTTTTAAAAGATTTATTATTACCATTGGTGAGTTGGGTCTAATCCCAAATAACTGCAGATTCTTTTTTTACTTGGCCACTTATAGAAAATGATAACATTTAATCACCTTTACCACTACCTAACTCCCTTTTAATCACTACATAACTCCCTTTTCTCCCACTTTTCTTTCTAAATAAAATAAGGAATATTTTAAATAAGATAAGTGATATTTAAATTTATTTAATATATAGTAAGAGTAAAAAAGTAGGTTTAAAGATGAATAGAACAAAGACAAAAGTAATGTTCAACGATAAAGTCCCCAAAAAGGTCATAAAGATAGAAGGCGAGATACTGGAAAGAGCAATGCTAGGGGTAACGCTGAGAGATAGAAAAAGATCAACATGGATCAGAGAAAAGACTAGAGTAAAGGATATTATACAACTAATTAAGCAACAAAAGTGGAGATGGGCCGGCCACCTAGCGAGAAGAGATGACAATAGATGGGGGAAAAGATTAACAGATTGGTGCCCATGGGATAGTAAAAGAAGTAGGAAACGGCCAGACACAAGATGGCGGGACGAGATAGAAAGGTTTGCCGGTAAGACTTGGCAGGGATTAGCACAAGATAGGTTGTCATGGAAGGAGATGGGAAAGGCCTTCGTCCAGCAGTGGACTTATAACGGCTGATGATGATGATGATGATGATGAATAAAATAATACTTTTAATAAAATAAGTAATATTTTTATTTGTTTAATTTATAGTAAGAAAAAAGTAAGTAATACATTTTCATAAAAAATTACTCTGGTTTGTTAAACTGAATCTTAACCCAGATTTTTTACAAACTTGTAATTCCGTAACATAACAAAGAAAAACACTCTGTCGTGCATTATTCAAATTTCTGCATTTAAAATTCTCTCTCTCGTGATTGGTCAGTTTTTTTACCAATTGACCAATGAGTATGTATGGTCATCATTTCTTTTCTTTTTTACTTGTTAAAAAATATGCAAAGATAGTATTTTATTTGTTTAGGTTAGCTAACTTTTTAGATAATTATATTAAAAAACATTCTGGATATTGCGTTTAAAAGCAATTAAATAAATATATTAGTTAACTTTTAAAATTATTATCCTAATAAACTAACATTCATATATAATTTAGGTTTAATTATTACTTGATTTGTATGTAAATTTACATAAAGGCAAATATACAAGTAAAATCAGGGAAAAATGTTTGAAAATCCAGAATTGAAGAATTATGAACATACTCAGACCTGTGTACAGGAACTTAAATTCCTGAACTCAAATAACATTTAATAATTTCAGTATATAAAAAAAAGTATTCAGTTTGTATATATGTAACGAAATACACCCAGATTGTGTTACCGGTAGCCGTTGGAAGTGGCCAAATTTGAAATCTGTGTTAAAATTGTGTACGTGACAAACTGGACAGATCGGGTTACCGGAAACCGTTGAAGGGCCCTAGATTTGAAAATAGGATGGAGGAGGGATGGCATGACCAGTAGCAGTTATAAGGGGCTAGATTGAAACGGTTAGCAGCAGTTGGGGGTTGAGACCTGAAGCAGTTAGCAGCGTCCCAGCCCGTCAGGGCTGAGAGCCGGTTAGAAGCAGTTACCAGTTGGGTTGAAGAGGCTTGATTTTCGTAGTAATAACTCTGAAAAGTGACCAACTCTTTTAGAAAATCAAATGCAACAGAATTTCTGTACCTCGATATAATCTGCAAACCAGCCCAGAGATGAACCTGTATATGCGGAAATAAAACCCCAGATTTCAAATTGAAGACCGTTGAATTTTGTCGTCTTATCTCTCCACACATGTGGGAGAGTTTTTCCTCCCAAATGAATTTGCCTCCACAGAGAGATCAGCTCCCATCAGCAGACCCGGACAGAGAGTCATCATCATCATCATCGCATCATTTCTCTGAATCTATTTCTCTTCGTCAACATTTTTTCTCTCTTGACGACCAGAAGAAGAAGTGCAGATGGCCGTTATCCTACATATACAAGCACACATCAACAAACATATTTACACAATAGGAGCTTAATGCGGTGGTGTAATAAACATAATTCTTCTTAAAATCATTTACATCTGTTGATAGCATTACATATTCGGGTAATCTATTCCATAGTCCCACCACTATTGCTAAAAAAGAATTTTGTGATATTCAATCTACTTCTACCGTAAATATGTACCCTCTTAGTCCCTTGTAAAAAATACATCAGGCTCTACTAATTCTAAACCAAGCTAAAAAGTAGGTAGCCGCATAATGTTTACAGCAAGGAAACAAAACCTAAAGTTCATGAGTTGAATCATTTACTGAGTTGTATTTATTTTATAATGTGGCACAAGACCAAACTGATTTTTTAAATTTCTTCGATTTACTTTGACAGAATGATATCCAACGTAAAGGGAGATAACTACTTAGTTGCTTATACCTTTACGAATATAGAACAATCGGCTGAGAGTTCGACTGTAAATTGCATTAGATTCTATATATTTTAATTCTATTTCATTTTAAATCCCATCTAGCTAGTTCTTTTTGCCTTTAAAAACAAAACGCAGTCGGAATGTCCGGCTACCACCTCTTACATATGTAGTGATGGGCATGTAACTGATTAAAATGGGGCCGATGAAGGAATATTAAAAAACAATAATCTTGCTGTATTATTTAGGGAAAGAGTTTATGTTTGAAAGAAGTTTTTCAGTTAAAAATCACATTTATGGTTTTATTGTTTTTTAAGCTTTCAGTTCCTACTATACATAAAAAAACTGATTTTTATGATTTTTTGCAAATTAAAGTGGAGTTAGTAAAGTTAGAAAATGTTTTCTGGTAGAGATTTGACGTATTTTTTGTAAAGTTTAGCACAAATCGCATGTTTTTTTCCAAATTGAAGGTATGTTTGAATTTTTTATGCAGGCACGTGATTCCTAAAGTTATATACCGCTTTTATTTCATTGTTCTGTACTTACTCTTAAATATGAAAAGAAAAAAAAGAAACATGATGATAAAGCATCTATTATTACAGCAAATTTTCCAAATGTTTAAATGAACTGAATATTATAAAAATGCATCATAAAAAGGGTTTTCCAAATCAAAATCAACATTACCAATTGAACCCTAATACACATTTTTGGATGATTTGACCCTCAATTGTATCTGACACCTGGTTAATTAACTTTGAAGTTACTTAACTAATGAAAGTTGATTCAATTTCTCTGAGGTTAAGGGATGGTTGGGATTGTCTTTCACTGATGAGAGTATTTAGTAATATAAAAGAGAATCTCGTACCTGTATCTCTGGATGATTTCTTGGAAGGAGCAGTTGATAAGTTTGGCTCCCTTTGCATTTGGGAAGAACTCCTTAATGGAAAATCCTTGATCTCTGCATATGATGCATTACTATGGCCACTGCTTCGATCTGGCAAGCCATATTTACTTTTAGCCAAAGAACTTTTAGGACTTCTTTGACCGTTCTGTATACCTCCTGTATAATTTCTCTGAAAGTGTTGGGGATCTTGTTGGCGAGTGTCAAATGTAACACTGCTTGTCTTACCGTTGCGTCGAGTACTTATTGGTTCTAAATAATCATCCTTTTCTGAAATCGTTTTTACTTCTGTTCTTGATGGAGGCATTTTTGGATAGTTTGACCCACGATTAGGACCTGAACTGGATGACCTATTGAGATTACTATTGCTGGATAACTTTGCAGTTACAGAACTGAGGAAGGCTGATGAAAAAGCTGCATCCTCTCTCCCTGTGTTGTAGCCTTTTCTACTTGAGATGCTGCTGATACTAGATGGCGTCTTGTTGAGACTTTCCTTGGAGCCAACCACAGAATGACTGGAAGAATGGCCGCTGTGGTTTTTGGTCAAAATTCCTGTGTTGTACATATAGCAGAGCATTGTTCCAAAGCCTATTAACAGTATAATGGCCAGAATAATTCCAACAATTGCACCAGGTGTCAGTTTAGAACCACCAATAACTGGTTCAGCTTCATCAGGATCCCCTAAAAAATACAAAATAATTTTTTTAGTTAATTTTTTTTGTGTGCTGTTTGCTCTAGCAGTCAAAGTTGCCATAAAAAAACAAGAAGCAGAAGATAGAGCAAAACTAGTAATAAATAGCTTGTGGCTATACAAGTTCCCGGTGCGGTGGGGGGCTGTCGCTGAGTGCTTATTGTTTGGCAACGCCTCACAGTTGGAGTCACGTGACACGCATGTTCGTCTGTTGGAGTCTTTGAACCCAAGCAAAGGGAGTTAGTTTTTAAAGGATTGTGCACAGTTTTTCACCATTGAAATGAGAAATGAACTAAACACCATTAATTGTTCATCTGATGATTGAATTCTCATGAAACCAACTGTACAGGTTGTTCTGAACCAATAAAATATTTTTCTACTATATATACATATATATGTGTGTGTGTGTGCACGTTATTTATTTGTGTTTTCTCTAGCATAGTTATTTTTAATACATTTATAACGAAACAGATTTATCTCGTTATAAAGCACTGGGCTATGTTAGGCCTATTTTTACACATTGAGAAGACATATATAAGATGTTACGAAAAAATAAACACTTACATAACGATTTTAAACAATCTTATTAAAATGATCTATAGATTTAATGTTTATGCAACGCTTTCATCAGTGTCACTCTCAAAAATATGCAAGCCAAACTCAAGTGTCATAGAAATCTTCTGTTAGAGTCAACTGTCTGTCACTTGTTCATTCCTTTGGATGTGTTCCTTGAATAATAATTTGTCTTCTGTTCCATCCATTGCATTTGAAATACCACATTTTTATAATGATTTTGTCACTATTTCATTTGGTATACTTTCCCAGGTTTCTTTCACAAAGATATAGGCCTGGGTGTTTCAAAGCACCTCCCTTTTTTAGTTGCTTGTTTCCTGATACCATCCACATCTTCCATGATTCTCTGATCTGTTTTAAATAGTTTAAGAGAAACATCTAATAGCTGTAGAAGTGATGTACAGCCTCCAGATACCACTGGCTGTCTTGTTAACTTGTAATTTCTACTTTACAGATTAGAACAAATGTGAGTGGAACTGGTCCCACACAAGCAACGATGTTGGTGACTGCCCAAAAATTCCCTATTTTCACTATTGCCTATAAATGTAACATGTTATATATCATTTGAAAAATTAATAAATAAGCTAAACAACTGCACTGTGTTTGGTTCCATTTATGCATATTTACTTATTGATAATACCTATTAATTGCAATTGTAGAAATTCAAATATGGACTCAACAGTGAAAAGGCATTTTGTTACATTTTTTTGTTGAAAACTTTCTATAAACAAACCAAAGCTTATCATGCAATGAACATCCACAAAACAATTCAGCCAAATATCTTTTATTCCCTAGAAGTTATTGACCACTCTCTGTGTGGTTTCATAAAGCCTATACCCATCATTAGTTAGTTTGAGGACCAAGGTGTATAAATGGTTGGCAGTTGAGCGATGTCAGGAGCTCTACTCAAGGAAGGGTTTTCTTTTTCAGATTTTGATTGGCTATGGTACAACAAGTAAATGTATGACAAAATTGTTTTGTTTTGAATGCATTTTTTATTAACGTAGCAACAAATACATCATCGTTCCATTGGCTTTAGTTTTGTGCTGTCCGCTAAAACGCCAAAGCTACGGTAAAATGAAGCTTTTCTCATGCCAGAAAAGTTAACAGTGGTTTTCAAAAAACATACTTCTTCCGTACCGTAGCCCACCTTTCCACAAAATTTCATTGATATCGACGGGTTTTTCTTTCATACATTTCTGTATTTCGCTCCTGTCTATTCACGTGATATTTCAATGAAATTTTCTGGATGGGTGGGCAATAGGCTACAGAAGAAGTGATATCAATTTTGAGACAGATCCATGCACAATGACTTAGTCATAATTGGAAGAAATGTACATTCATAGTCGTCCAATTTTAAAATGGCTACCTTGAAGTTCATAGAAAAACTGGCAACAATTTCTTTCTTAATCTGGATAGTTTTAGTTAGGATTTAACCTGGTTGACAAGATTCTACCCCCCCCCCAAATGATAACTTCCACTTTCCGATAGACTATTATATACTGAAGTAAAAAAAAAAAGTCAAATCTTATGAAAAAATATGTAAACTATTTAAAAAATGTTAAAACAAAGCCGCTTACTGTATCCTTTCACTTCTAATGTGAAGTCATTGTTAGAGTGTTTCACCTCATTTGATCGAGTCAATACAATTGTGGCATAACTTGACTTGGTATAGATTATATCTGTACTTTTGGAACCGACTCCAATTTGACGCTAAAAGAAGAAAAAATGAACAATAAAATAACTAAGAATACAAAAGAAAAGACAACAACCAAGTTTCATTTTTATAGAAAATCATAGAAAGCAAATATTAATGCACAAGAGATAAGAACAAAATCATAGAAAGCAAATATTAGTGCACAAGAAATAAGAACAAAATCATAGAAAGCATAATAAAATCCATAAAAAGTAATATAGAGAAAAGAATAAAGAGGAAGCATTAATTGATTTTATCTCACAATGGAAGAATTCCATCTCAAAGATTGTTGCATCTTGTAAGGAGCAAAAGGTGACAAGTTTTGTTTTAATTAGTATTTATGCGTCCAATGACTACAGAGAGTAACATGACTTTTTTTGACATTTGTAATGGTGTCAAGGCAGATAGTTTTAGTGGGTGATAGGAATGTCATGCTTGATCTCTAGGCAGACATGGGCACATTTTAGGATTTCATCAACAGGTTTGACCTTGTGGATAAGTTTTGAAATGAGCCTTTGAGGAGGGTGATGTGGTCCACACTAGGGGCAAGTCTGGTTCTGAGCAACTTTGAGTTACATCAACAGAGTCTGAGTTACAGGAGTGAACTTAGGCTTGTTTGAGTGTCCAAGTTTTCACACTTGTCGATTTGGATCACAGGCTTGTCTGGTTTCAAATACAGCTAGATAGTGCTAGCCATAAGATGGTTGGCAACTGGAAGTTAAACATGTCCTTGATGGATAAGTGCAATTGGGAATAGCTAATACTAATGATACCCATCAAATATTTCTTTTAGCTATGCAACACATTTTGTTTTATTTTAGAATTTAAATAAATAATGGTTTACTCTACAAGAAAAAAGATTCCCCCTTCTTTCCATACAATTGTACAGCTAAAGAGGGCTGTTGAATAGATTGTGGTAACAACAAAGTCAGCATAAATAATGAGCTTGATAATTTGTACAATCACATGAGGAGGTGATCTCCCTGCAAGCTCTGTGGCATAGGTGACAGAAAGAATAGCCATAGCATTAACTGACCATTCCAGTGCATCCATCCTACTGGACGAAGATCTGGATATGGCAAATGGTTCCAGACACTTGCTTGATAGTATGAACACAATGTGAAACTTGGCTGCATCTGAGGCTCTTGTACATGACCTATACAAAACAAATAGACTTGTGCTTTGTCACAGGTTTCAACCTAGGGCATACGATATATCTTGCAAATTAATTTTTCTCTTGGTTTCACCGTCTTCTGTGAGAGGACCTTTGCCAAGGTCAGTAAGATCAGTGTGATGTTGTTGAAACACCTCCCAGGCTATTTTCTCACTGTGACACACTATCACAGCCAGTGACAGTATAGAAGGCAAGTAGTGTGTCCACTTGACCATCATATAGCAACCTACGAATTTCATGTACTGGGAAATACTTTGAAGCCTTCGATGTTTAAGATGTGTACATCCCATTCTGTCATAGTGTGCCAGAAGTAGAAGAAGCCTGTCTGTATCATACTCTCATACAACTATTGATTCCATATGTGCATTGTCGGATATTTTTGAGCTGGGCAGATTTGGATTCAGCATCACTCAATACACCTAAAAACACTGTTTGCCATCAGTACTTTAAACATTCACATTTTCCGCAATTCTGTCTAGAAGGTATTAAAAAGAAATTAATAAGAAGGTATTAAAAAGAAATTTTAAGGCATTTAAGCCTTCAATGTTGCATTGAGAAGGGCATTCTATTTTATTTGGAACTTAGTTATTTCATCTAGTCACCTCTAATTCTGTAAAACTCCTTAAGTAGAATTATATTTTTTAAATTTTTAAATAAAACTAAAGATTTTTCAGTGAATGTAAAATGCATGAAATGAAAATCAGCTCAATATTTCAAAATTGCTTTAATAATGTATAAATGTGTGGAACATTTACTCAAAAATAAATAAACTAGTAATTCCGGATACATAGATACACATGAGAACACATGAATAACCCAGCAATAAACCAGTGTTGTGGGTATTGGTGATTAATAAAAGAAAGTATAAGCCAGATAACTTACCAGAATTTGCCCAGAACCTTGGCCATCAGAAATTCTAAGCATAAATGAGGAATCTTTAATTGCAACACTTTTGATGGTTATCTGCAATCTATAAGCTCCATCTCTGGAAGTCGTCTCTAAAATGACCTGGCAAAATTGTGGGGGGTTTACAGGAGGAATGACTGAACGAGCATTAATAATGATTGGAGTCTCAAATACTTCAATTTGCTGTCCACAAGTTGATAATTCATCCATGTTTACTATTAATGAAAACAAGAAAAAATCATTATATCAAAAAGTTATCTATTAAAATTTTAAATCAATATTGAGACAAATCATGTGTGAAGCTCTCAGGACAAATCCTGAGCGCTTGGTCGAGGGTGAAACCCGGGACGAATCTTGGGCGCATGTGATCAACTTCTAGATATCCTGTGCAACTACTCTCAGGATGAATCCTGAGCATGCAACAAGGACCCCAGGACATATCCCGGGTCATATTTCTCCAAACTTCGAGGCCATGAAGGTTTCGAAGAACAGATACTACACTTTGATCTTAGCCAAAAGGCCGAGAAGGATCGGAACCATCTTCATATTTCATCTCAGAACACAATTATAAAATATTTTAACTTTAAAATCTTAAAAAATTATTTCATGAATATCCCATTGATAAGTGTAACAAGACTATTTAGATTTGAAATATATTAAAATCATGAAAAGCAAAAATCATGAGATAACTGAATTGACACACCTGGGTTCAATCTTTAATGGTGTTAATCTTACTAATACCATATTTTCACTAAAAATAATCTCATCTTTCCCAAATTCCTTATTTATAATTTAGTCGAAATTAATCAAAACAAGGCAGAGGGTGTGTGTGGGTGTGCCTTTTATTGTCATTTTGATGTAAAAACATATCAGTGAAGAGAATATTACTTACATATTCGGTCTGAGAGAATGCCGGGCAGAATGAAAAAGCACCAGAGTCTGGTCATCCACCCAAGAAGTTTGAATTCATTCATTTTCACGTCTCTTGGCTGGTTACTGCATTAAAACCTTTAAAATGAAAAAAAAATGTTCAAATTTTTAAAAAATAACCTTGTTCATCAAAAATAAACAAAAAATTACAACTCTTAAGTTAACTGACAAGCATGATTTTGAGTTACTTTTATCATTTATATTGGAAGAGGTGTTGGAGTTAGTATCATTCATCAAAGAGGTTAAATTAAGTTCACCGAGATTGGCCAAGTTGAGATCTGAAGTTTTTGGTCAAGTTATCAGGTTGAAGTTGGCTTGTAAGAGACTGGGCGCTTGGTAAGCACTCCCTTAAGATTTGTAGTATCAGGCCAAGTGGTAGAATTGGTTGCTAGACAAGGGTTAAGGAAATTGAATGCACTTAGTGACACAGAGCTTGTGGAGAAATGCAGAAATGAGAATACAAATCAAGAAGTAACAATCACAAAAGATTTATGATTACTTGTTTTACATTGTGCTGAAATGAAGAAGAGTTCAATGTGAAGAAGTTCATAATAATTTAGAATATAAGTTCTCATTAAGGCTGTCTTGTAATCATATTCATGTTGAATGGTGTGTGTTAAGGATTTGCCACATGAACTGGCATAGTACTCATAAAAAATGATGTGATTATTTATGTAGGGATAAATTATCTTATAATATTAAAGCCGTTTTTTTGTCTGCTTGTTGATTTGTATAATCATGTTTATAATATATTTGTATAATTTATCCATACATAAATATTCCCATCATTTTGTACGGTTACTATGCTAGTACAAATAGATGTCTTCTTATTATATGAAAGCCCATGTCCATTTTTTTGTTTGTTGATTTTCGGTCACACAAAGAGATCTAGTTAGTCACTCAACAGAAACTGTCACATGACCAATGTCTTTTGGCAGCATGCCATGTTGTGGGTGATCAATTAAAAAATTGGTAAAAGAAATTACTTCTGTCACCTTTTGTCGGACAGACACTAAAAAAGTCTGAATTTTCAAAAAAACAAGCGTGAATGCTGCCCCTCACACACACGCACAAAAACTATTTAGGGGGAAGGGGATTTTCAGCCCTCTAGCTCCATTGGTGTGGCCTGTACACGTGATAGATACATAAACAGGCAGAGTTGTTTTTTTTATGTTTGTAATTACTGGAATTAGTCATTTATATTTCTTTTCTTTCTTTCAAATAATACTGATGCGTTTAACTCAATTAAAACCACAAAAACTAAATTTAACATGCCATAACTTTTATTTTCCATACAGTGAATGGGAACAGTTAAAAAAAATAGAGTCCTTATACTACTAGGTTGGATTTTTTTTTGTCAATTTAATATCCCATTCACAGTGTATGTGGAAAAGAAAATGTTATTGCATTTTATTGATAATCAAAAATGACAGGATTATTTATGTTATCTATGGATAAATTATGGATTAGTGCAACACACTCTTCTGAACTCCATTTCCCTTTGTGCAGTACTTTGTACTGGATTGTAAAAGTGGTGGCAGGCAAGCAAGTAAAGCTATAATCAGCAGAGCAGCTGTTTGAGCTGTGTCTGCCACTTGGTAGGCTGGCTGATTGCTAAACTATAACTTAATTTCACCCGATTTTCAAGTAGCATAAGGTTGGCCTAACGGATATGCTACTTGCCTGACTATACCTCCAGGACGGACATTCGAATCATGGCAGGGTTTCATTAACTTTATATTATATATCTGTTTGCTTTAGCAGAAACCACCCAACAAACAAGCAAACAGATAGATAAAAAAGTGACAGCAGCATTTTATCTTTCAAATAGTTGGCCGATTGGACTCATTGTTTGTGGAGTTCAATCGCCCGAAGAACTATTTGAATGTTAATGACCCTTCTCCTCAAAACTATAGAAAATAGCTTTTACCTTGTATTGCCGCGCTGCTTTTGGTGAGGAGTGTTAATGTGTGTGTGTGAGGAGAGTGATTTTTCCTCCCCACGACGGCAAATTTGACACAAGGTCGGATTAGGGTGGGGTCCTGCACGTTCGAGAACATGCAGGCGGGGGGGGGGGGGTGTTTGAAATCCCAAATCCCCATGACTAGAGACCCGAGGGGGGAAGAATCCCAAGTCCCTGTCACTGAGACAAATGCCATGAAGACCAGGATTGAGACTTCCCTGGAAAGCCAGTCCAGTGTGAGGTGAGAGTGTATGGTGTGAGGAAATCTGTTCTCTTTTCACAGCCAAATCTTTGATGTTCATGTTCGTAGAAAGCCTTCATTTTATTGAATATTATTATTTAAATCGTATGATAGCGATACCATGAGAGCAAAACAACAACGAAATTCAAATCCCGAAGTTGTTTTTGTTTGTAAAATTGGCCACACTAAATCTTAGTAAAACTTGTATAAAATTCACTTTTATTTTTCATCGATATGAATATGAATTACAAAAACAACTGAAAATTCTTTTAAGTGTGACATTTTAGATGTCATTGATTTCACTGGAAGAAGGGGGGATCCTTGATTAAGTGTTTTCCTTAAATGACAATAATAAATGCATAATAAAACTCACATAAACTTTGTAGTCTTTCCACATCTTTGGCAGTTTCGATTTCGAAGATCATTTTTTTTTTGGGGGGGGGGCTAATCTATCACAAATCCTTTAAATTCATAAAAACTCAATTATCGAGGAAATAATTAATAACTGAAAATATTTTAAAATTAACTCTACAGTACAGACGTTCTTTTCAAAAAATTAAGACTAACAATTTAAAACGCCTCGATTAAATCCAAATGGTTAAAATTCGGTTTTTAGTTTTGAATCTCAACACAAAATACCATCAATAAAAAAACAATTTTTCAGAGTCATTTCTTTTTTGGCAGTATCAACATTTTACTGGGATTTGTATTTTTATTCATACAATTTCGAAAGAAAACATACCACCAGCTACCAAAACCTTTTTTTTTAAATAATGTGCTCTCTCGACTATATGGTCAAATAGAATAGTTAACATAGCTGATGGGGTGTTTACTTGTATTTTACTTTTGTATGTTTTTATATTAGATTTGATATCTGCTTAGTATTTTGTTGTTACTGACCGTCAAGGACAATTTGAAAAGCTAAACCACTGTTTCTTGATGAATGATTCACCCAAGGGTGAATGAAATTACAGGGGTAAAAAAATGAAGGGTGAATGACAATTTACTCAGATGTTTATATTTTTTCTAGTTTTAAAATTTAAAGTAATTTTTGTGATAAACATTATTTCTAAAAATCTAATTCTAAGACGGTTGTTTGCTAAATTTATGTAAACAAGAAAAATTTATAATTTTTTGTCACGCCCAGTTTTCTTTAAATATTCTTTATGTTCAAGAAACATATTATTAACACTTAAATGAGTTAATTTATGCTTTTTGCTAATGTGTATAACTTATACACAACACAAAGGAGGGAAATTCAATGAAAGGTGAGAATAAAGAGGGTGAATGACACTGAAGAAATAGTATAAGAAACACTGATCTAAACAATGAGATTGCCTAATTTCCTGCTCCTTTATTATTTTCATACCTGCCAAGGTTTAGACATTCTCATGGGGGAGATTTCCTAAAAAATGCCCCACCCCATCATGGTCGGGGGGATAAAATTTTCAATTCTACAAGCTCTAAAACAGCTATTTCGGTGTATTGAAAACCTATCCTAACAATTTTAAACAAGATAATCAACAAAATGCGGGAGACTTGGTAGGAGGGAAACAATCTTTACAGGCATATTTTTTTCAATGCGGGAGATTCGTACAAATTCATTACATGCGGGGGAGAGACATTATTTAGCTTCAAAATGCGGGAGACTTGATAGGTCTCTCTATTTTATTCTGGCGATTGTTACCTTTTCCGCGTCCAATGTGGTTTCTAGAGGTGTAGAAGGGTTATAGTTTAAAATCAAGTAACTAACCCTATCTACTAACCTAACTTATATACTTTGTTGTTAAATTCAAACGAACATGTAACATAGTGCTGCGAAAAAGAACTCTGAAAATGAGTGTTGAATTTAAAGGTAACACTATCGACTTTTTAACCCGGAAGCCAGAGAGAAGCAACTGGTAAATAAAGTGACAATAGGGGAAATTAAGGACATGAACAAATCAGTCACATCTATACAATTTATTTGGCACAGATGTTGTGCAATTAAAATTTAAAGAAAATAAACATTTTTTATGAAAATAGAATTGTCGAAAACATTGTGCTTACTTATTAGTAGGTCAACTTGTTGTAAGAGAGTATTATTCAAACATTCCTTAAAAATGTATTGTAATTTAGTTACATACAAACACTTGTTTAGAGGAAAATGATTAATATTTTTATTAATATAAAAATATCCATTATTTACCGTGAATTCAATGACAAAAGTAAAATCCAAGATTTCTTCTCTTTATAGAAGTATTTGCCATGATGTCCGCCATGTTATGTTCAAGATTTGAACTCGGGTGTTAAAACAAAATTCGTTTAACAAGAAGCCAACACCTGGAAAGGCTGAACTAAGCGATAAACTTCATCACCAAATGGAAGGACGACAGGTTAGTCAAGGTATGATGAGATAACCTACTTTTTTTCAGGAGCTTATTGTCACCTTTATCAGTCATATACCAGTTGCTCCTCGTGACTTCCAAGGAAAAATAATAAGGACCAGAAAAGTAAACAAGACTGAAAGTTAGACCATAGATGAGCTAGTTCTTTTCTTGTGTGAAGATCTATCAAGGGCAGTGTTGCCAACTTTATTTTTAATTTTTCATTTAAAATTGAGTCAAAAAACATCTTAAAACACCTAGAAACATCTAGATTCTCCAGATATATATTTAAAATCAAGGAAATATATTACATATTATTTATGAATTAAATGTGACTAATCTTCAACATTTATTTTATAAAAGTATTAGTTAATTTATTAAAAATGTTACTTATTTTATTAAAAATCATCTAAATAGCAATTTCTGACATCTAGACACAACCAGAAATATATAGATTTAGATGAAAAACATCTAAATTGGCAAACCTGAGCAAGGGGCGTAACTCACATTTCAGTATGTCAGTAAGTGACAGCAATCGATGCTAGAGATGCTAGCGCATCTTATAAAGGGTCCAAGTCTTTTCAAACTATTAAAAGGTCCCCCAAAAGTAGGGATGGACATGGAAAGTGACAGAAAAAATAACCTGTGTTAAAAATGATTTTAATTGTATTAAAAGATTTCTGTTTTTTTTCCTTAAAAACAAGACTGATGGAAGAACAAATTTAAATACAAATTAATAAACAACATAAATTAGACAAAAAGTTATGCAAATTTAAATGTGTTTAATGTTTACATTTCAAAAATTGATTTAACCATTGATTTTAAGCTTAAATTCTGTGTAATGTATGACCACAATGACTGAACCTTCCCATTCTTCACGTCTGATGCAGGTGTCTGTTAGACACCCCACCCACTTCCATCCAGATTTGGCTCCCTGCAACTCTGGCTCTGAAAGGGAGGAAATTTCAGACCTTAGACAAGATTAAGAAGA
Organism: Architeuthis dux; assembly: GCA_006491835.1. Classification (NCBI taxonomy): domain Eukaryota; kingdom Metazoa; phylum Mollusca; class Cephalopoda; order Oegopsida; family Architeuthidae; genus Architeuthis; species Architeuthis dux. The sequence continues at coordinate 6,334,066 of VCCN01002452.1, forward strand.
ACATAATGAGGCAGCTGATGCCGATTCTGAAAGATAACTTTGCAGACTGTTTTGAAAAGTGCAAGGGACACTGGGATAAGTGTGTGAAGTTCCAAGGGGAATACTTTGAAGGGAATGAGGCACCATTGTCCTGGGTAGGCTTTTTCCCCCCATTAATATTGAATGGCTAGGTATTTCCCAGACAGAAGTATGTCTATTATTTTGATTTTCTTCATTGGAGGTCTGTATGCACTCTTTTCTCTCCTTGCATAATCAGCCATACCTAATTTCAAAGTCTCCACAGATTAAATCTTTCTGATATTCCTCAAGCCTTATTTTTATAGGGCAGCTGGTCTTACCTTTGTATTCCCTGCCACAACTGCATGGAATATTATGCACACAGTTCTTGGTCATGTTTTCTTCCTTTAGAGGTTTAACTTTGGTGATGTATTTGCATAGAGTGGAACTACTTTTTGAATATTGTCCAGATGGTGTTCATATTGAATATCCTCTGGATCTTCTCTGATATACCTTAAATGTAATGTAGTGACTGTTAGCTGGTTTGTGATTGGCTTTCAAACTCATATGTTGCTGATTCGTTCAGATCTGTTTCCTTGTCTTTATTGTTTTTATCACAATGTTTTAGATGCTGTCTGCAGCATTTGGTAATCTTCTTGGAATGTTAAATGGAACCCTTTATTTTATCCACGGGGCTATGTTCTCATTCCTATACCTGTCATAAGCAGGGTAGTTATTTCTTTGGAGAATGTCCTTTATGCTGATCATATGTGGTATGTGTTTGGGTTGACACTTATGTGTTTTGCTCAGTGTTATAGGCAATCATAATAAGGAAGAATTACAAGTTATGAAATTCCTAGGAAATCCTGCTTATGACAGGTATAGGAATGAGAACATAGCCCCGTGGATAAAATAAAGGGTTCCATTTGACATTCCCAGAAGATTACCAAATGCTGCAAACAACATCTAAAACATTGTGATAAAAACAATAAAAACAAGGAAACAGATCTGAATGAATCAATGTATAATAGTTACAACACTTCATCTTGGAAATTCATATGAAAAGTACATTCTGTAATTTTGAGATGAGTCGTTATCATTCCAAGTTGTTTGAACTATTGATTTCATTCTTTTTGTTGTTACTACATTTTGGCTGATTCATTCTACAGCCTTCCTCAGGTGTACAGTCCATATTGAAAGAGGTAGGGTCTTTTTTTCAGGTAATATTCATCAATACTGTAAAACAGGTGGCCAAATAGAAAAAGATGGTGTCAAATATACTGATCAAACCAACCCAGTATGCATGATGTGTGACATAGGCAATCTTATATTAGACATACTAGACAACCCGTTGGGTCACCCTTTGAGAGAAAATTTTCTCTGAACACAGGTTTTTATACATTCACAAATAAATGAGATTACACTATATTTAGCATATAATAGTTATCTCCCTTGACAAATCGGTCATTATAATATAGATAGGGGTGTGCATGAATGCTGACCCCCACACTATTATTATTCAGTTAAAATAACCTGGATTTTTTTAATGCTTCATTTTAGTACATTTTAGGGGTACCTTAATTCAATACCTCTGGCTATGTTGCACCGTTTCAGCTACTCAGAGGTTAGAAACAGATAAACAGAATCAGACTTTTAGTATTCTACTAGAAAACCCTGTGATCCATTGGGTCACTATTGGTGTGAGTGTGAACGCAGATCCCACAATATTATTTTTCAGTTGCATCTCACCATCACTTATTTTTGCATTCTTTCAGTTAGCGCATTTTGGGGTACCTTAATTCATTAAGGTACCCCAAAATGCGCTGATATTCAGCACAATTTGCCCTTTCAGATACTTCTAGGATACAATGGGTTAATGCTATTAGATACCGTCAACCAAAACTAACAACATAGGTTTCTTAAGTTTTTAAGTTGCATAAAAAAATAAAACTGACAAATCATAATCAACAGTATGATTGGAGTATGACAAAGTATTAAACAGTGAAGGTGTGGTATTGTTTCTTAGGTTCAACTATCCATTTAAAATCTGGTTCTATAACAGATAAACAATTATTTATTTTTGTTTGAAATATTATCTTCAACGGGTCATATAAATTGTTTTGTTGCAATTAATGCTATTGTGATTCATTCATTAACTAGCAGGAAAGATGCTTTTGGACTGCATTATTGTGTCGGTAAATTAATGTAATATTTAAATGAACTTCATTATTTTTAATCAACCACTTTCCTATTTAATAATAATTGATACCAAACTAAGGAATTGAATACCAGGCTAGTGTAAACACTAAGCCGAAAGACTGCCTGGATAACTAGAAATACAAAACTAAAGATGGTCCCATATCTCATGATGCCAGATCCGGTAACAGCTTTCTATAAAAGCCATGACAATACCAATCTTTGCCCATTCTTCTTTCTAGAAGGAGGCCCATATTCGCCCTCAGCATACATTCTTTTCATAACTATATTTACTTCTTAGATTACTGACTTAATTACTTCCTCACTGAGATCTCTTTCTACTGAATCCATGTTACCAGTAATTCATTTAGTATGTCAGAAAAACCATAACTACTGTTATTATCAATTCAGTATATGTTCTCTCCATCTAAAAGAAACAACCATGGCTGATACACACTAGATCACATCTATTGTTTCTAATTCAGTTTGAGGCTAATAGCTGTAAGATTCTTTCTGGTAGAAACTCTCTTCCTAACTTTGCCAGCCCTTTTAGATCTATCGTTATGTTTGCATGTCTTTATTCCTCTCAATGTACTCTATATGTATGCACCATTATATGCTTTCTATTTATTAAATGTCTTCATGTTTGTCTAAAATATCATGCATTTGTTATTATTTTATTCTCGTTTGTATATACTCTTATTCTGTATTCGATCAGACCCCTTTATTTGCTATTCATTAGACACGTGTCCTCGTTGATTAAAATGGCTGCCAAAATCACCACATTTGAAATGGCGAATTGTGTCTTTTCCAAATCTCTCTCTGACGTCACAACCTTTCCAGCCAATTCTCTCACACCATGTGACATCTACGTGAGGAACTGGGTTACCTCCATAGCAGCATTTATTTCCTTCCTCATTTCACTACACAGGATTACAACCAGTACCTACTTTATAATAATTATCATCATTGTAAAAACCTTCTTCCCCAACTTTATTTCCTATCAATCTTACAAAGCATTTGTGCTATTACAATTTCTTGGGAAAATCCTTGCCATAAAATGTAGGTAAAAATAGGATATTATTTTGATTGATCCACAAAATATTGTGCCTCTTATAAATAAATCAAGAGGCAGACATTTGACTATGCATACTTTTCATGTGAAAGACAAACATGAATAAAATGAAATAATATTCACAGATTTTTCATTCTAAAAAGTAATAATTTCATCTACTTGCTTTTGTTTAAAGGTCTTGGAAAAGCAACATTGTACCGGGTCAATATTTAATTAAGAATAACAACTGATGTTGTAAGCAACAACCACTCTTTCAGAAGACATCTTTTGGCATATCAACTAGTTGTTAAGTATGGTGAAGACTGGGGAACAATTGTCACATCTTTATGCAATTTAGAATAACATTTACATAAACTGAAAAATAAGATTCTTGATCCTTAACTTTGGATAATCAGCTGAGAGGTTTAGGTTCTGGGTTAATGAATTTCATTACCATTCATAGAGATTATAAATTTTAATTAAAATCAATAGAAAATTTCTCTATCACCAGTTTTCAATCTTATAATTTGATGATGGTACTTGTAAAAATCTCAATTTCCTTTATATACAACTTAAAGAATGTTCTTTTGAAGTTTTCTTTTTAGCTTTCAATCATATTATTTCATTAAAAAAATTAGTCTATATAAAAAGCTGATGTCAGAAAGCCATCTGTTTGTGAATTTAGAAGAAGAAAATTCTAGAAATACAACACTATCCTGATTTAAAAGTAATTATTAGAGAAGTTTTGATTATTTTACTAAAAGATATTTTATATGTCAAAAGTATAGAAAATAAATTTCATGGCTTCTTTGAAAGAGGAAAAAAAATGAATTAACAAAATGTTAGTTTTGTTGTGATACGCACCCCAGAATTGACCGAATTGAAAAAGAGTGTATTTTGATTCTTCACTGGATCACATCACCAGTCTTACAAACATAAACAAATACAATTTGTTTAATTTATTTTTAATTTTAATTTATTTTTATTATTGGATAAAGTATTGTAACAATATTTTTATTATTAATGACTAGTTTTTACCTTCATCTTAATTTTTATGATTGGAAATAAATACTCGTTGTTGCCATAAAAATTAAGATGAAACTAAAAACTAGTCCAAATAATAAAAATGTGATTTGGTTTTACAAAGATTTATTATTGTTTTAAAAACTTAAATTGGATCCATACCTTACTTGTTATGTCACACCGACATTAAATAAATACAAGGGAGATAGCTACCTAGAATTATTTCTCTAAGCCATGACGGAAGTGAGTTTGTCATGCTTGCGCAAGCTGAAATAAAGAAGCATACATGTGGGGACTAAAGACCCGATCATTAGTACCACGGATGTGTTGCTATAAACATTGTTTTGTCTTCGTGTTCCTTTCTTTCCAGTCAAACCCGCTTTTGGTAGAAACAAATAGTAGTTACTCACAAGCTGAGCGACTTTACATTACTTACCCCTAGAAAAAAGCTTTTTTTATGGTTTTACATGCTAAAAAAACTAACAAATTATTTATCAGCATAACTTTTGTTCTGGGGCAGGAAAGAAGTCATTTAAAAAGATTCGGCAGACAGGCCACTTGACATGACTCTACACTGCGGCTCATCAGCAGTGTTGACAACAGCAACAACATGTAATAAAAATACATTAACAGTTAACAACCGTTAACATATTTTTATTATATGTAGTTACCATTGGCTTTCACTTCCAACTTTTTAAGTATATCTGAGGTAATTTGAATAATTTTTTCAGTCTGCCCCCAAAAAGGAGGACAAATTAACGCCCGGTGTGGTGAATAGAGTGTTTAAAAGCCGGACTGTCCACCCCAGTGAGGGCTTTGGTTTTCAGTAATTTCAGTATTAATATGGATTTGAATCTTTTCATCGCAGCCACAACACTGGTTTACTGCTGGGTTTATTAATCACTGCTACCCACAACACTGATTTATTGTTGGGTGTATTAATCACTGCTACCACAACACTGGTTTACTGCTGGGTTTATTAATCACTGCTACCCACAACACTGGTTTATTGCTGGGTTTATTAATCACCGCTCTGACATTTATATGTATCTATGTATCCTGACTTTGCCCAGCCCTAACCGTTCATAGTAGAAACTTGAAATTTTGCACACACACTCCCCTCAATGAGCAGGGAAAATATTTTTTTTGTTTTTTGAAAATCCCCCCCCCCCCGCTAAATAGGTTTTTAGTGGGGGGTTCAATATGCAATGTAAGTTTATGCTAAATTGGTCACTAGTTTGTCGGTGATTCATAATTTCCCTTGGAATGTTAGTCTTTATAAAGTTTCATGTATAACATTTTAATTATGAGAATAAAAAACAACTTGATAAAAATTTATTTTATTATATTTTAATTTCAGAAAACTTATGTATTCTAATACTATTGCTTTCTATGTGTATCATTAATTTTGATAACAGAGCAGTGAGTGAAAACGAAAATGGAACAATTCAAATACAAACTGTAATTTCTTAATCTTAGACAATGGAAAGGAAAAAAGTAGAAAATGTTGTAAAACAGGAGATTTTCACCTGGTCCATTCTCCAGCCTTCTTTAGATAAATCCTTCCTTTATTATAGTAGTGGTACTATATCTGTCAATTCCCTCTAGTTCATCTTTTTCTCCTTTCTATTGGGGGGCTAAAATTATGATATCAGTATTCCAGAAATATTATCTTCTTTATTACAAAGCTCTGGGGGCACAATCAGACCTACCGTTTAAACCTTTTACTTTTGTGAGGTGTGCAAATTAAAAATTTTGCATGGTGGTGCAGTCTGACCTAGCATCGCAACTGCCAAAATGTTGTTTTAAAAAAAGTAAGTTAAAAACTTCATTGAATATTTGCAACTCATCTCAAAATCTCAAAATATGAATGTGGGACCACCCAGCTAAAGAAAAGTGAATTTTGTGCAAAAACAGGCAACAATGAAAATTCCCTCCAAAAACATAAATTGCCAACACCCCATGTGAGGGAATAAGGGAAGGATTTTACTGACAAAAGATAGACATCTGTCAACTCACAAAGGGAACACTATGCCCTCTCGAAAGAACATTCAAACCTCACACACACACACACATACACCTTTGAACCTTATAAAACTATACTTGATTCAACACAAACTTTTTCACTACCCCTTTACTATTCAAACAAACTTAACTAAATTCGTTCATACAAAATTCGTCACACATAAAACAAATTCTATTGTTATATGTTCATTAAATAAATATTATATATGTTAAATAAACATATGTTTTTCTATTCATTCAACATCGAGCGTCATTTGTACCTTTTCTCCTGATTCTCAAATATACAACTTATATAAGGTCAATACAGAATTAATTGTTAGTGCTATCTAGTTGGACTTATTATCTGAAATAAATTATTATACCAGCGCTACAGATTCAAATGCGATTGTTGTTTTTGTGGATTATGTATAATTCAGAAAAACTTTTGCAGTCAAAGTAAAGTTATGAGTCATTTCTTCATGGGCATTGTATGAATTGAAATAATTTTATAACTGTTTTTATTACTGAGTATTACTGAATACTAGGTATTTTTTCCAAATAATTTGGACATTGAAAAACCTATTTTGCTTGCAGTATTTGCTCATTGTTTCCATAAAAATTCTTCAATTTGTCAGCATCACAACAGCTTTTTTTCAGACACTAAATTTCATCATCTGCCATATGTCTGTGTTGAACAATATTTAATTTTTAATTATCTACTGATCTCATTATTTCTTCTTAAATGTCTTCTCAATCAACACATTGCAATTTGTTTAGAATTTTAAAAAGATTCTATAAATAATAATTACAGATGCTTTTAAATTGTAAAAAATGTATTATTTATCAAGTTAAAAATGACCCTTGAGCGACACAAATTGATGATTATCATTTTATAGATAAGTGCAATATCTGCTGGATATGTTTTTTCTTTTCTATAGACACTAAATTATAAGTTTTCTGGTTGCACTACAAATTGATCTTCTATAATTGTGAATAATTTGTTTGATTTTGTGATTTTTAATTGACCCAATTAAAGGCAGGTTTTCTTTGAACATTTCTTCTCTTTGATGTCAATTTGGTGCATTGCCTTTTCTTCTTTTGTTCAATTTCCCTTCCAAACAGATCTCTTGGAACACCAAATATAGGCAAAGGGGATGATTTTGTTGCTGCTGCTTGAGACTTTATTGAAGGATACGTCTTGTAATTCTTGTGAGGTAAAATATTTCCTGCAATTATAAATTAAAATATTAAAATGTCAGCTTCTTAAAATATGAACTTTAAGAATGAAAGGAAGTTTTGAGGAAGGACTAACTTTTAATGCTTTTTATAGTTGCAGAACCTTAAACTACAGCAAGTTGAGCTATAAATAATATTTCTGTAAATGAACAAGATTATATTAGTGGTATATATATATAACTCTTTTAGGGCTATGGCCTTTTTGACCATATAGCAAAAAACACTACCGTCAACCAAAACTGTCACCAAAGGTTTCTTCAATTTTTAAGCTGGTTCGGCTGGCTTGTAGTGTTTTTGGCTACATTATTGAGTCTGACTAAAATTATTTGCTTTTTCACTTTCATAATTGGCTCAACTAATTTTCTGCCTTTTTATTTAATTTACATCAAAGAGTTTTGATAATATTGTTTTATTTTATGTTATACGAATATGAAATTTTATTTTTGCTCTAACAACCTAGTTACTGGACAACAAGTCACACTGAAATCTTGTTGCTCATTTAGATTTAGTATTGACCTTAGAAAATTTTTTTTAATAAAGGATAAAAATCAATAAACTATGGAAATGAAAAATATTGAAAAATATTTTTTCAATTTCAGTGTTCTAGACATTATAAACATTATAAATTTTAAAAAAACATAAAATTTTAAAATTAACATTTTTATGAACATAGTTCCACCTTATGTATTGGTGTATGCCTTCTGATGTATATGTTACGGCTGTTTAGGCTATTTTCAACATCTTAACTGTCAAACAAAAAATTAAAAAATTAAAATCAATGTTATAAAAATGACCTTTTTTCATAATTTTGGTACAAAATAAGATTTAGCTTGACTGAGAGAGTAAAATGAAAATTAAATGTAAATATATTAACTCATTGCTAAACTTCATTTTTTATAATCATCTCTTGTTTATCCTGTTAAAGACTTTGTAGGCTCTATCAGTGCCGGATTAAGCGCGTTGCTGAGTGGGCTGAAGCCAGAGGCCCCGAATATTTAAGGGGCCCCCAAAGTTAATTAGTTAACAGGAAAAAATGCCATGAGAAAAGTTTGTAAATGTATGATGTATGTAATAATAAGTATGTGGATGAAATTCATTATAATTACAATTTGATGGGAGGGCCCCTGTTTGAATTACAGCCAAGGGGACCCATGCAACCTTAATCCAGCCCTGGGCTCTATTGAGAGTGATAATCTGATTTGTCTAGGCATTAGGAATTTATCACAGCACTCATGTCACTGAAATATGAGAGTCATGGCGTTTCATTTTTAATTTTTGAGTAATATGGAGGTATCACAGTAAAAAGAGTTATTGTCACATTCCACATCAAATGAGAATGTGGGAAAAAATCCAAAAACGAAACAACATATTAAATTTTTTTCTCAAATTTTGATAATGCTGAATTAATAAGAATTAATGACCTCTCATTTAACTTTTTAATTATGTTAGTGAAGACAAACTTTTGAAGAAAGGTGCCAAGTACACTTAGATTCTCCTAGTGATTTTTAGTTGATTAGTTCAGTAACTTGAGTTGAGAACAACAACTGGTAATTATCTATACATTAATTATCTACACTAGTCTAGTCTAGTTGGTGCTTCTAAAAATCTCCAAAAGTTCAGGCTATGAACCCGACTTTTCAAATTTCTGTATATAAAAACTTTTTTTACCCTTGTCATCTTGAAGTGGATCTCTCAGTTCACTCAATAATTTCAGTTTTGTCAGTTGCTTATGATTACTCGGTGGTCTCTTCAAGATCCAGGATTTCCAGCTCAAATTTTTCAAGTAGGACGACTCTTCACAAAACTTTTCCAAACTAAGTTCACCCATCTGAGAATATGTTGGCAAAGTGAGAGGGTACATGAGAGCAATGGATTCAGAAATTGTACAATTATTAGCTGAGAGCTTCAAGCTTAGATGGTTTTTAAAGTTTTGCCATATGTTACTGTTATAGTTAGGATCAGGATTCTGAGGGAGAGGTGGGGTCATCTGTCCAGCCTGCATCCAAAGAATATACTCAGAAGGATCTTGTTCAAAATCACGTAGGATTATTTCTTTTTTTTCCCCACTCCACTTCAGAGGAGTTTTTTCTGGGATGGAAAATGTAGGAAATCCTTGCTCAAACATGTTGTTAGTTGAAGGTGATGGATGGTTTTCTGTCACAAGGCTTGTCTTTTGCAGTTGATTCAAATTCCAATCAGAGTCTAAATCATAAAATAAATTTTGGTTACTCAACTAAATCATTTTAAGATGTTCATTTCAGTTGCAACTTTTTCAGTATACAAAAAAACAATCTATCCCAAATTACATCACTAGCTAGACTAATTTATGATTGGCATTATCAGTATGTTAGGTATGTGCATGCACTTTTTTGCTCAACTTTTGAAAAATCTTCGATACCCAATTTTTAAAACAAACTAAAAAATTTAAAACTGTTGTTCTGAAGTTTTTTCTTGTTTTTGTTAGAAAGGAAAAAGAGCAAACTTTTGTGTATTTAAAAGAAAAAAAACATTTTCATAAATTATAACACAGAACTGAGTGTTTTAAATATTTTAAATAAAAATTTACTGTTTTCCGACAAAATTTTAGGATACAAAAATGGCTGCCATTTGTTTACGTCGTAAAATTTTAAGAAATTTCACATAAGAGTAAATATAATGTTGCAGAATTTGAGTCATCTATAGATCGCTTATTGATTTAACGATCGCTTATTGCCCTCCATACCCGCCCTCGTTCAGAGATCTGAACATTAAAAAAATGTTAAAAGTATGTTAGGGGTCGAATTTCGTCATAATATCATTTTTTTTAATTCCTTCTCTCTCTCCTCCTTTATTTATCAAAAAATCTAAGCTGGCCCAATATTACAAATATTTTAATAAGAATTTCGAAGATTTTTGATTTATTTTAAATATTAGATGACCAACGTAAAAGACACTCTCCAAAGAAACAACTACCCTGTGAACATAATACCAGCAGCAACCACCAGCAGACTCATAGGTTTAGAAGACAAAAAACTGTCTACAGCCATTTTACCATACATTGGAGGCATGGTGGAGAAAATCCAGAGAATATGCACTCCATACAACATCAGGACAGTATTTAAAAGTGCTCCCACTTTACGCAGCTACATCACAAAACTTTGAAACTTTGAAATCAGGAATGGCTAATCATGTGGAGAGAGAGGATAAAGGCAAAATAGTTGACAGAGAACAGCACTGCAAAATAACACAGTCAAAGGAATCTACACACATGCTATACTTAGATCATGCAATCAGCAGGCCAAGTATGGGAGCCACTGATCAGAAAAGAAATGCTAGATTTGAGGTTCAAAAACGTGCAGAGACACCGAATATGACATGTTTGGGAAGGAACGCATCTCAACAGAACAAGGTTCAACATATAAAACAAAACAAAACAACACTAAAAAAAATTACAAAGTAAGATTGTTTTTTGTCAAATGTCCTATTTCAAATGACATGTCATATTGAACACAGCAAGAATTCTTTCTTTCTTTTTTGCTGCTGCCTGTGTCCATGAAGAACTCTAATTTTCATGCTGGCTGTCTCTCGAATAGTGTAACTTTTTAAACAATTAATTCCGAATGGAGGTATGCACATATATATATCATTAGAATGGACATGGAGAGTTACAGCCGAAAACGTGAAGCTAGGTATTCAGCATTTTACGAGAAAAGTCTGAGTACACAGTCAAAGATCTATGGATTGTGGAATTAATCCTTGATGGAGATATACACATATATATATCGCTAGAAGGGTAATTTTATCAGCTTTCTAACAGGCTATGTTATACATTTGGATCTTTTGATCCAAAAAAGCAACAGCCGAAAATGTGAAGTTAGGTATGTAGCATTTTTCAAGGAAATTTCAATTACACAGCAAGATTTCTATGGATTGTGGAATTAGTTCTTGATGCAGGCATACACATATATACATCGTTAGAAAGAGAATTTCATCAGCTTTCGGACCGTGTATCTTGTCAATTTGTATCTTTTTGGCTTAAAAAGTCACAGCCCTAAACATGAAGCTAGGTGTTGAGCATTTGTCAAGTAAGCTGTCCAAAGTTTATGGATTGTGGATTAATTTTTTAGGAGGTATATACATATATATATCATTAGAAAGGTGTATGATTCCAATTTGTATCTCTTGGGCTTAAAAAGTTACAGCTCAAGACGTGAAGCTAAGTATTCAGCATTTTACGAGAAAACTTCAAGTACACAGTTAAAAATTTATGGATTGTGGAATTAATTCTTGATTGAGGTATATACATAAATATATATATATATCGTTAGAAAGGGGATTGTATCAGCTTCCCAAAGTCACAGTCCAAAACGTGAAGTTAGTATTCAGCATTTTATGAGAAAACCAATACAGAGTTCACGTTTTCGGCTGTAACTTTTTAAGCCTAACAGATACAAATTGTTCACCACTGGATTGCTGATGAAATTCTCTTTCTAATGATATAT
>VCCN01002452.1:6346992-6365640 GCA_006491835.1 Architeuthis dux
TAGAATCATGGGGGGGGTGCACGGTAGCCCCTGCTGGCCCTCAGACTAATTAATTCAGTAATATTCTGCCAAAAACCATAAAGTGACAGAAGTGAAGTTTGTGTACTTATTATAGAGTTCAAAAATCCAATTTGATCTAAAATTTCTGACCCCTGGATCATGCCTGTGTGGGTGCAAGGACACCAGAAAAGTTGCATTGGCAAGTTGGATTGAATTGCAAAAATTCAGTGGGGACGATATTTTGGCAACTGCCAAAATCAAAAATCAAAAAAGTTAGGGATAGTAGAAATGTTATTGCCCCTATCTTATGATCCCAAAACTCCACAGTAACAGGTTTCACCTCATTCTTTTTGTTAGAATGTCAACTTTAAAATGATATGTAATAGCATTCGATTGGATGACCTTTTGGGTCAGGAGAGGTCAAAAGGTTACAGAAATCAGGGCTTAAATCAAACACATTTCGAATTTGCTACTTAGATGGTGTTATTATGAAAAACACTTTACATCTACCTGATGTTTTGGGAAAAATTTGGTTTGGGTTGATAAACATCTTGCCACTCTATTATCTTCTGTTTCTTGAGGTACAAATTCTGTGTTTTGGATACATTCATATTTCAATCTAATTCTTTGAATGGCAAAATATTTACATATGAACACATGTGAGAACCACTATTAGAGTCGTTGTCTATGCCATACAGCATAAGCCTCTGGGCACCAACCATGGGGGGGTTACACACCTACAGTGTAGAAACTGTCAATGATACAGTATTTCAATATAATATTGGGGGAAAAGTGTAGTTGCAGTTCACTTCCCTGGATTCATCTGGGATTCCACACCATTCATTACGTGGTATTAAAATTGGTCAGCATAATGACAAAGAAAGTGGTATTCTGGCTGATGAAAACATTATTTGGTTTCTCCTATGAATGTTTCCAACCCAAATGATGACCAGTGAAGATGACAGCATGCCTGTCTGTTCTCTGATTTGAAATAGTTTCTTCGAAAGTAGTTCTGGGCAACGTGTGCCAAAAACAACAATTGGTTATGGCCCAAAACTCCAACAAGTCCAGATGTTGTCAAAACCTCCTTGCATTACTTATTGTCAATGAGTCTGAAGATTCTGCTGAGAGATGGCTGGCCCAAGAAAATGAAGTTGAAATCCTATCTGTCATGTCATCACAGCTGGAAAGCTTTTGGAGTGTATATGAAAGAAAAGAAGAGCAGGAAGTTTTGGAACTAGTGGGTGAAGTCATGAAACACCTGGTGTCAGTGGAAAAATCATGGAAAGACTTTGAGAATACATTGGGCATGACAGCTCAATGTACATTGAAATGGTGCTTATTCTCAAGCGTTACATCCATGCTGAGAGAGCTGGCCAGTGGAAGCAACATTTGGAAGAAGTCCAAAATATGCTGCTATAAATGGTTTCCTTGGGGTCACAGTAAATACATCTCTTGCCAGCTAATATATCTGAATGAAATGAACAACCTCCCTCGGTCTACACCAGATGTACACAAGGCATTTGAGGCAGGGAACTTCACTGTCTATATGACAGAGGGAAATTTCAATGGAGTTTGGACAGACTTTAGAGCTACCAGATGTATACAAGGCATTTGAGGCAGGGAACTTCACTGTCTATGCGACAGAGGGAAATTTCAATGGAGTTTGAACAGACTTTAGAGCATTAGAGCAAACATAAAATAAAGAGGGCAAGACAAGCTTGTTCAAAGGAATTATCCAGGATGAAGCTAACTGTGACAAATACATCAAAACCCTGCCATTCCTGACTTCTGTATCAGAGTCTGTTAAAGAAATGGTCCATATAGTCCATATGGACCATTTCTTTAACAGTCAGATCATCATGACAACATGGCCAAAGACGACATAGACAAAGTGATAAAAATCAAGTTGACGATGAGATGAGAGACCCATTTTCAGATGCTGGTGGGATGGACAAAGTGATAAATATTTATTTACAGGAGAAACGGTTGCCTCAGCAGAACTGTTGGAGGCAAAGCAACTTGTGTTAGTATCTATGAAACATGCCAGTTCTACTAATGCCGACAAGATCAATGTGCCCAAAATAATTCCTGCATGGAAAGCATTCTTGTCCAACCCAAGGCAAATCTACTGTCATATCTCTCATCATGCTTCTTTCCCTAACGGTTTCAATCTTGTACTAGGATTTTTGTCAGATGCCGTTCCTGTTACAAACAATGGAGCAACTGTTGTTAATGAGCTGCACTGTCCCACCCATAAGGAAGCCGATACCAGAATTTTTGCACATCTTGCAAACTGTCTTGATGAAAGCATTGTGGTCATTCAATTATTATTCTGCTATCATTTTCCCAGACTAATGAACATTTTAACTCTGGGTGGAAAAGAATGACCTTTTCCTCCCTATTCATGACTTAGTAAAGTCACTGAGTGATGCTGTTGGTCAGGACTCTTTGCAAGTCAAAAAATCATCCCTACTGAATTTTCAATTTTCCAATCCAACTTGCCAATGACACTGTTCTGGTGTCCTACACCCCAATAGATATGATCCAGGGGTCAGAAATGCTAGAGCAGGGGTGTGACATCAAAGTTGCTTTTTTGCACATTTTTCGAATGTGGGTCCCAGACTACTACAATAAAAAGCGAGAAGAAAGACACTACTGAACGAGCCAGGTCCGACCTCTGAAAAATAGGAAAAAACATTTTCGCGAGTTATTTACTTTCAATCCATGCTTCTTCGTTTCCTCAGGATATTTAATTTGTCAGTTTAAAAAAAGTAGATTTTCTAAGGTTTTTTTTTTGGGGGGGGGGGGGGTACTATTTAAAAGTAACTATAAACTAAACTAGACCCTTACTTTCCGCCATTCGCACGGAAGTTCAACTTCGAAGTATTCGGTTACTTTCTTTGTCAAGGGTGTAACACAATTTAAAAACTTAATGAAAGCACAAAAAATGTTTGCGACATTTTTATTTTTAAAACAAAACGTCATTCGAAAAATCAAGATTTTTTTCTTTAAATTTAAAACGTAAATCGTTTTAAATTTAAAGAAAAAAAAATCAGACCAAAATAATTTTTTAAACGATGCTTAAAAAATAAAAAATAAATAAGAGAATTCAATTCATGTAAGAAAAACAGAACTAAATACATAAATTATATTGTTTTGAATAAATTGAGTTGTTTTATTTGTGCGCCGTTTTTAACACCAAGTGTGCGACTGTGGAACTTTACAATCGGGACCACCTTCCCTATATTGTGCCGAAGAAATGATAGTAATGTAAAGCGCTCACCATTGTTCGAAACAAATGGGAATTTTGATGAAAATAAAATTCCCCGAGTTTTAATGCTTCGTCCACGTTGCTGTTCTGTGTCTACCCAAAAGTGGTTGTTGCTATGACGACTACTACCCGGGCCAACACCTCCTTCATTCCTATTGGCAAAGTAATATTGTTTTTTCTTTCTTAGAAATAATCATTAAATAAATACTTTATATGGCAGCAGAAAATCATTCCACAAAATACACGCATCAATTAAAAAAATTTTAAAAAAACGCCAACATAAACAAAACTTTTAGTGACTGAAATTTGGGTAAAGATTCACGTCGGTTAATCAAGTTGAAAAATATAGATTTTTTCGCATTTTTTTTGTGCTTTCAATCCATTAGACCCTACAATCTTCCTGGAATTTGTAAGTTTGTGGAAAAAATGTTACGTTTTACGAGGGGGTTCTATTTAATTTACAATGTAACTAACTCACTAACAACTGTAATGTAATGGTAAACTAAACTGGACCGTTACTTTCAGTCCGTTTTATGGAAGTGAGGCTTCGAAGTATTCGGTTACTTCCCTAGCATTTCAGCAGACATACGACGAAGGTCCCGTCTCAAAAAAATAGAAACATGAATTTTCCGCAAGTAATTTTTTGTGTTTTCAATCCTTATAAATAGAAAATAGATTTTTCGCAAGTAAGTTTTTGTGCTTTTTTCAATTGTTGTGCTTTTAATTCAATCAATACCTTCTTTTGTTAATTATCCCGAGGAGGGAGGTGTGTATGAGTACTTAGACATCTTCTAAAAACATATTTTTGGACTTCATAGAAAAGTTCTATGATCAACATCTTACAATGACTTTTTCTGTTACGTTTCTCAGAATGCATGACAATTTAGCGATTAAACCTCACACAGGATAAACATTTATGAACACTCTCACTTAACCCCAAGGAGAAGGCAATGAAAACTGGCCTAAAAGTTTTTCATGGAGGAGAGTAACTATGGACAACAAACACCAGTGTCTCAAGCGGTAATGATTGTTGATTGCATTGCCTTGTTGTTGGCAGCTTAGTTTCGGCACGCAGCCAAAAGCGGGCAAATTTTGTTATGCCAATCTTCCAAGTGAGGAAAAATCCAATCAGCATTCGAAATATTGACGTTAACCTGGGATCGAACACTGACCTCTAGCGCCGGTGGGAAATACGCAACTATCAAACACACTAAAGTGCATTTTATCGTGATCACTAAGTTACTAAGTAAGTAAAAAATGTAAGCCTTAAAAGCCAATAAATACAATAACATCTCTGGCTGATTATTATACTATCGATTTAATAAGAAGTGAAGAAGAGAGTGTTTTGTTTTTTCGTTGTTAAGGATTTCATGTTCCGTGTTGTTACGCCGACGACGACGCAACTTTTTTTCTTTTTCCAGAGAGAACCGAACAGTTAGTTCTGTCTCGAATATCAGATCTTTTTCTTCTTCTAAAAGATATTGTGTATCTCATTCTCAAGTCTTTGAAGGCCATTTTATTTCAAATCAACCGATTTATCGCAACGCAGGTAAATATTTTTTTCTTAATTAAAATCCAGCGCACATTTAATTTTTTTCTAAAGTAAAAATGCCTAGGTAGGGTTAGGAGGGTAATTAATTAATTTAGGGATCTTGGAATCGTGCAAAGCAACACGTAATTGAATTTTAGATCGGACCAATAAAATCTCCAAAGGTATCAAGTTTGCTTTTTTTAATGCACGCTTTTTCACGCCACGAGGTCAGATTAGATCTTTCTCTGTGCTTTAAAACCACTAAATCCAGTCACGAAATAAGTCATTATTTAAACCTACGTAGATTTTTGAGATGTTAGTTAATATTGTTATGATTTCATTTTTTATTAATTGTAATTTGTTAGTGATTTACTGATTTATTTTATTATTATTTATTTTATTTTAAATGAGTTGAAAAAGTTACCACAATGAGAAAAAGTCAAACTTTAACAGTTTGATTAATTTGTGCCTGACAAAAACTGCTTTTTTTCCCTCTGGTTAATTGAAAGCACTTGATTCCGTGTTTTTTTGGGTTTTTTTAATGTTTACTTTTTAAAATGAGGTGGGATGAATTTCTGCAAAGCAAGACTGACCACTATCATGATGAAATTGAAATATCTTTTTGTGTGTCTGGTTCTAATACTGTTATAAATCAACTAGATTTCAATCTTCACATTGTTTTTAAATTTGTTATTCCCAACAAAAATTCATTTACCAATAAAACCATTTTAAAGATTTCAGACACTATAAAAGTTACCTCAAACTATCAAAATTTATACTTCATAAATATGTATTGTAAAATTCTGGAATCTAGGTAAAAATGGCACCGGTGAAAAACTAGGAAAATATGGCACATTTATTTAATTAAATGTGCCATATTTTCCTAGTTTTTCACCGGTGCCATTTTTACACCAATAGCCTAATCCTCTAATCAACCCTAACCCATGAATAACCCTGACCCTAACCCTTACTTCTCAGCCTCTATATTTGTTCATTCATACACAATATTTTTTCAATTCTTTAGCGTTTTAATTAAGTGTGCTATTTTTCCTCTAGTTTTTCATTTGTACCGTTTTTACCAGTGCCATTTTTTCCGGGCATTAAAATTCAGCTTTGCTTCAGAATTGAAAAAAAATTAAACAGTCAATCTTATATTCTGAGGTGATTTTATAGATTTGAAGCTACTAGTCTGCCAAAATGTATTGTATACCTAAAGTGGGTAGATACTACCCACTTTAGGTATACAATAACATAATCTCTTTTTTTTAAAATTCAGTTAGCATTTCTTAGTAATTAGTTTCATGTCTGTGTATTGGTATGAGCAAAAAGTGTGGAAAACTCTTCATTAGGACAACTTTCCCTGTGCACTAAGCAGCTAATTGAGTACACTCTAAGCTGTGTGATTAGGGTGGGGGTTTCCTTCGGTGGACTTACCAAGGGGGTGGTCATGAAAACTTGTAATAATAAAGTTCCAATCTTGACCAGACTTGAGACTTGCAAGGATCATTAAGCTGACACATGCAATGCAAAACAGAATTTTGTCACCAGCCATATACTTTGATGGGAGTTGTCTTTAAAGAGAAGGATGCTTTACTGTGTTTGTGAGTATAAGTCTCCTTCAAGGTGCCTTTACTGATTGCAATGAAATATTACCAATTTTGTATTACTTTTAAAACATGGCACATACAATCTTTTGGGGAATCATTTGGCAGTAAAAGAAAAGTAATACATAGAATACCTAACTGTTATAGAGGCTACCATGAAGATCTGTAAACCACCGGCAAATAAGCCATACATACATAACAAGAGAGGAAAGAATTACTATGGAAATCCTATGGTTCTGATCGACAAGTTGGCAAGCTTAGTGGGGGATGGTAGTTACTACAAATTTAAGAAGGATCTAACATTAAAAATCAAAAGTAAATTGTCACAGATCTTGAATAAGGACAGAGATCATTTCACCAACAAGGAATATAGACAGCTGAACTAACATCACAGTAAGTTACCAGGGCCAACACAAGGGTGCCCTCGGTGAGACTTACAATTTGTGCAAGGGTTTCATGTGCCCTGAGTGAGACTTAAAATTTACGCCCCCATTTGTATTCTAACAACAATTCTTTTCAGTTTGGAGTGTGCTCCAGGGACTTGTTTGCCTAATGGCCGGGCTGGCCTTGTAAGCTACCACATATGTATGGTCTACTCACAATGCATAAAGAAGGTATTCTACTGAAGCCCATTGTCAGTTGCCATGTTTCAGCATGCTACCCATTGAGTAGATTCCTAGTAGATATAGTCAGCCTGCTGACAGGTAAGTCTTCATCCTATGTAAAGAACACTTCATGGAAATGATTAAAGATGCTCCCATTCAGTCAACTCAGACAGTGAGCTTTGATATTATGAGCCTCTTCTCCAAGTTTCCAACAGATGAAGCCCTATCAGTAATTTTAGATGAACTGGAATCTGACTCAGCACTACAAATGTGCCAATATCCTGATCTAATGGAAATGTTAATATTTTCTGTGCAAACGACTTACTTCCAATTGGGATCTGACATATATCAATAGGAAACTGGCTCTGAGATTACCATTGTCTTTGGTGATGGTGACCATATATGTGGAGTACTTTGAGGAAACAGCGTTAAGAACAACACCATTGAGGCCAGACACTGTCATATTCTTGCCTCACTAGGAAGGTATGCAAGTGCTGTTGGACCATGGGAACTCTGAAAGATCTTACAGTTCACTATGGAGAAAGAAATAAACAATGAATTGGTCTTCCATGTTTTCAAGACATCTATATATCCTAAGTCAACATTTACTGGCTTCTATCTGAACTTCAATTCCCAACACATCCATACAGTATAAAGAAAGGGACTGTCTATTGCAGCACTGAGCAAGACTCATAAGTGATGTACAAATAAAAAATAATCAGCCTAAGAAGATATTCTACCCTACAAGCAAGGTAGATATTAATCAGCAACTGCCAGGAGACATGGGTTTGGAAGACAATTGCAAACTGGCTACAGTCACTTTACATGAGAGGCATGTTAGAGAAGGTCCAGAGGATCTGTTGTCCAACATCAGAACAGTATTCAAAAGCTGTTTCACTCTAAGCAGATCCCTCACCTGATCAAGAACTGTGTGTATAGCATTCCATGCAGTAATGGCAAAGAATACAAAGGAAAGACCAGCCAGCCATCCTCAGAAATAAGGAACAATGGAAAGTGGTAATCAAGTATGACTGATTATGTATGGAGAAAAAGGGGTTACACCAACAATTTTAAAAAGTTGTTTTCCAGCCCTTTTCCATCAACCACAAAGCAAGTAAAAACCAAGGATTGAAATATATAACATTTAGAACTAGAAAGCATACCTCTATCAATGTTGTTAGAAAATCTGAATGAAATTCATTGAGAACTTTTGGAGATATTTTGCGGACGGAAAAAAATGCGATATGTGTTTTGGACATATAACTACGACGTGGGGGAGGTAATTGTGCATCGATCCGCTCCAAAGTTTAATCAGTCCTTTGCCTATTTTCTACCCTTCCAGAAAATCTTAATGAAATTCCTTAGAACTTTTGGAGATATCTTGCGGACAGGAAAAAAATGTGAACCAACAAACAGGCGCGACCAAAAATATATACGTTGACAGAGGTAAATTAAGTCTACATAGTTTCACTCCACCACCATATTAGTGATGTGTGGGTTGAACCCACCCAGAACCAACTGTCTGCAATCATCAGCCAAATGTTCATCTACTGTTTGTAATCATTTGTATAATGTTTGGGTTGTTTGCAAATGTTACATGAACGTTTGTAATCGTTTGGGTTTGCATTGTGATTTGAGAGGGTGGCTAAACTGTACATGCTTTGTTTATGTACAAACACCCAATAAACGTTTGGACACAAGCCTTAGGCAACTGTTTACCCACTGTCTGCTACTGTTTGTATGACATTTGGCTGTTTGCAACTGTTTGTTGATGTATTCAAACAAACAGTACTTGTCTTCACTCAATGTTTGTGCAAACGTTATATGAATGTTCAAAGAACATGCCTGTTCTGGGTGGTAATATGTTTAAATTGTAACTTTTCCTCATCCATAAAAATATTTTACCAGTAACATAACAAAAATAAATAAATACTTGGAATGTCACGCATTTGATATTAGTATTACTGATACTATTGTTCGGACTGAGATCCTCATCTTGGTTGTCATTTCCACAACGTTTCGGCCGATGTACCCTCCGGCCTTCTTCAGGTGTCAAGTTTTGTCGGTAACTTACCGGAACTATTGAACTGAACCCTTTATTTGATCCACGGGGGTATACTGTCCTCATTCCACTATCCATGTCCTAGAAATTATTTCGTGGTTAATTTTCAGTTGTGGTGCTCCTGCCTGGGATTGAACCCACAAATGACTCAACAGTCAGACGCTTTTTAACCAAAGCTTTAGTTATCTAGGCCACCGTCCCAACTTGGACAAATGCGTCTAGTTTTTGGGGTTTATAAGCCTCATGTCTTGTGTTGTCTTTTTATTAGAGGTTCCCATATGGTGTTGATTTCTATACTAGGCTGGCTTAGAAGGTTGTTATTGCCTAGCATATGGGCTGACTCTTTGAGTTTCCTTATTTTCCAATGTTCCTCTCTATCGATGATCCTTACTTCATTCCAAAGGGGTTGGTGACCACCCTCTTTTCTCCATATATGATCCGCTATGCCTGATTTGAATGTCTCCCCTTTGTTTACTGCTTTTCGGTGTTCTTCTATTCTAACCTTAAAAAACATCTGACTGTTGAGTCATCTGTAGGTTGTGGGTTCAATCCCAGGCAGGAGCACCAAAATAATTTCTAGGACATGGATAGTGGAATGAGGACAGTATACCCCCGTGGATCAAATAAAGGGTTCAGTTCAATAGTTCCGGTAAGTTACCGACAAAACTTGACACCTGAAGAAGGCCGGAGGGTACATCGGCCGAAACGTTGTGGAAATGACAACCAAGATGAGGATCTCAGTCCGAACAATAGTATCAGTAATACTAACACCTATCGGAAATCAGTATCAGAAATACCGAACTCAGTTATTTGATATTAGCTTAAAAATTCATGAAAAGACAAAAACATCTTATTTTTAGAGGAATTTTTTAAGGTTTTAAAATTTAAAGCAAATCTCGCTTGCTGTGTTATTGGATTTCACAAGTTCATGGTCAAATATTTCTTGATTTCTTATTTGTAAAAATTAAGATAGTCTTTTTGAAACTCATTACTTGAGAATTTAAGCAATGCATAACTCATAGAAAAGGTTTTGTTATAATTGTTTCTGGTTTTTGGACAGACTATATCGACTCATGGCAATTATTTACAATATATTGTATACAGTCCTGGGGTTCTCAAACTGTGTGCCACAGCACAATAGTGTGTTGCAAGTATCTACCAAGTGTTCCACGTAAATATTTCCAAATATGCAAACATGTATTTTGAGCCTTGAACGTATCCAGTATGGGTATTATGTCTGTCCTGTTTCCACCATAGAGTTGTCAGGCTCGTAGTTTTATTACTAGATTTTGTGAGATCTGAATCTTTTTAGCAATAGATGAAAGGAAAAGGGGGTGATGAGTATGTATATCAGTTTGCTGATATAAAAGTTTTGTTCATTAACTACTGAAATGTTTTCATCTAATTTTTATATTTGGTGTGTTGCGTGAGTCAAATCTATTTCTTAGTGTGCCGTCGTCATACAATAAAGTTTGAGAACGACTGGTCTATACTGACACATCCTTATGTCAGCATGTTTTCTATTATCTCTATTTTCCCCTTTGTAACTGTTGTTGTCTCATTCATCACAAAAGTTTTGGAAGGCAGTGATTGTGAAGAAGGTATGGCAAAGTTTTTCTAACTAGAGGGGAATGGATTGGAAACAGCAGAAACAGTACCATTGTGATGACTAAAATTGTTAAAAGATTTCAGTCTCTAATTTTCAATTACAAATGAGCAAAGGGAAATAATTTGTACTACACCTTTTTAGCTTCAATTAAAAAAAGTTGAACTTCAATTTAAAACAGAATGTTTTTTACAAGATGTATGAGTTTATAAGTGTGAAGAGATACAGTATTGGTTCACAAACATAAACTAATGAACAATATAATCACAAAAACAAATAATTAGAAACTAAAACCAGTTCACACATTGTCCCCCATTTGGAGATCTTGTGCCAATGTTGGAGTTAAATGCTTTTGTACTCTTGATTGTATGTTTTCATACACAACAGTGAGGTAATCGCAGTCATTGCTTTAACGATTGCTTCTTCAAGGTAGCACAATCTGTACTCTGTTTGAGTAACTCCGCTGCTGCTGGTATTCATCATCGTCAACCAGCAAACTGGAACGATTATCTGTTTATTCCACAATATAAGTTGGTGTTCAAAATTTGAATTTTAGGTATCCGGCTGTGATGTTCAACATTGGAAATTGTGATGCTGTGTTGCTTCCAATTGGTCGTATAGCAAACAGGAGTGTGCTGTGTATGTTTGTGCTATGGTTTGTATGTTATCTGTCACTTTGTACAATATTGCCCACTTTAAGAAGCACCGAGTTTTACTTTGAAATTCCTTTTTTAATTTGAATTTCAACTTTTTAAAATTGAAGCTAAAATGGTTTAGATGAAAAATGAAGCTTAAATCATATGATGATACTATGATTTTACTTGTTTTTAATGGGGTCAGAATCCAAGGAATAACATGTTGCATCAAGTTTAGGTCTTCTGAATTGATTGAAATATTAGAAAGAAAATCAGTTGATATTAAATTGTAGAAGATTGAACTTTGGTGGAAAAAGATAGTTTGTTTTCAGTCATCCATTTGTCTAGCATTACATGCTAGACAAATGGATGACTGAAAACATGGATAGGAACCAAAGTGATGAAACAATTCTATTACCTATTGATATTTGGAGAGTGATAGAAACCACTAAGAATTAAAGTAGTTATTAAAAGTGACAATTTTTAGTAGTGAATATTTAAGATGATATTTATATGATTCTTTTCATTTCAGTTATCTTTGTTTTCTTTTAGTTTTCATAGGTTTGGTGCAGAGGAGACTGGCAAATGGTGGATGAGGAACACAACAAAGGATGTCAACTGGTCAACTGGGTCTCCTAAAACAATTGACAGGTAGCCAGGGATTCAGCACAGAAATAAGTGCGGATTCTGAAGCTGCCCAATTCAGAAATCCTGAAGAAAGTAATATAGGAACCTCATCATGTCAGTCTTTATTAGAGGAGGAGGAGGAGGAGGAGGAGGGGGTAAAGGGTTATGATGATGGAAATGGGGATGATTATTCTGATGAAGAGAAAGATGATGATGACGATGATGATGATGAAAGTAGTTATGAATCAGAAACACTTGACAAAACAGAAAATACTGATGATAACTTATCAGAATCTCAGAGTTCTTCACAAGTAAGCCTGGAACGAGTTACCAAAAATGATGCTGCATCAACATCTTCAGGGCTTGAGAAAGATGAAGAAATGGATGAAATCCAAGAAGAACAGAATCCAGAGTCAAGTAATAAAACTAGGAAGTCTGTTAGTTTTGATGGTATTTGCAAATCTAAGGAAATGACCAGTACTGAAGGTAGCAGCAGCAACACCACATTTCCACAGGTCTTAATGCCAGATTCACTGGCAGTTCACAAAGATGTCTCACTTGGACGAAAGAAAATGATGCGTCAAGAAAATATTAATCTTGGAGCTGATGAAGAGAACATTGCTTCTGTATCAGGGAGTAAGGCAAGTAGTACGACCAGCATTAGTGCAATTGGGAGTACGCAGACAAGCAATGAGCCTTCCTTGGGACACAGTCAAAGGAATCCATCTATGAGAATTCCATGTCAAGAATCAAGACCCATTTTAGATAATTCTTCACCAAGACTTTCAGGCATAAAAGAAAGACGACAAAGGCAGAGTGGGTGGAGCACACCTCCTGTGAGTATTGATGAAAGGCTTGATCAGAATTACGAAGAGCTTTACCAATTAATGACTAGAGATGTGGAAGTGATGGGAAAGGAAAGACAACTAATCCATGCCTACCAAATGGAACAACTGTATGACAAATACATATCAGTCAGCCATGGTAAGATTCCTCCTATCACACTGTATCCTCATAACTGGCCACAGTGTGTCATACGTAGGCTCTTCTGTCCAACCTTGTCAACTTTGCATTCAGCTCTAACAAATTATTCAAATGCTACAAGTAAGTTTTATTCATTACTAGCCATTCCTCAAAATATCATGATCATCATTAAGATTATTATTTGTAAGAACAATGGTTTTTTTTCATTCCTTTTTAAAAATCTTATTTTGAATTTTATTTCTAACTTTAAATTTACTTACTTATTTATTTTTTGTTGCTTAATCATTTTGACAATTTAAAACTTCCTTTTGCAGTAAACTCTTATATTTGAAGAAATGAAAATTCAAGCTAAAGAGAATTTTTTATAAGTTTTCTAATTTATCTTATATAAAAAAGCTTTTATAAAAATTGTGGTTATTCAATAACCTATTTCAGATAAAAAGCAAATATCAAAGCTTCACACACGAATAAAAAGGAATTTTGAAAATTATATTTTGGGCATTTGCATTAATGTTGTAAATTATAACCTGTCATTATTTAGTTGTAATTTTCTAACATTGATGTCTAAACTGAGCCAACTGATAATTCTAAGCCATATTTTTGTATTTTGGAATTTAAATTAATTCAGACTGACAACTCTTATTTTAAAACTTTTTTCTGCCTAACTTTTGGTTTATTCATTGTCCTTTTTGTATTTTTCTACCTTTTCACAACTAATGCAATAACTTTTGCAGCTGTCTTGATATGAATTTTTTTTTCTGTTAATCAGAAGAAAAGAAATTCATATCAGGACACTTCGTCTTTGCATGGCAACCTATCACAAATATATCAGATGTTTATTGTGGATACCTATTCATTTGTTATAGTTCTTTCACATACAATATTATCTGAGCAAGGAGAGAAATCAATATAAGTACTTGGGTAACCATCTATGTCCTAATTGTTTGTATTACTTATCTGACAGGTTTAATGAATCATTAAACCTGTCAGATCAATCTCTCTCTACAGATGGAATATCAGCAAATATTTTTTAAATGCTTTACTTCATTACAAACATGTTTTTGCTTGACAATATTTTTTAGATTTTCTCTTTACTTTTTCTTTTCTTCTTTGATGTCTTGTCTTCCATTTCTGTTTTTCCCATCCAAAGAGAAAGAAGGATTAAGAAGAATGTATTTTTTGTCAGGAATTCTTGATACTTTTAAACTTAGTGATATCAGAAGTGAATTGAGACTTAAAATTTTGCAAACTCTCTAAAGGCAGAGTATTTTTTAACAATAGAGAGTTGAGATAAAAAGCAACAGAAATCAGATGAAAAACTAATCAAAAATTGATGTTCAAATCTTCAGCTAAGAATTTTGTAGACTATTAGACCTTAATAGTCTACAACATTCTTAGCTGAAGATTTGAACATCAATTTTTGACTAGTTTTTCATCTGATTTCTGTTGCTTTTTATTTCAACTCTCTGATCGTTACTCTATGGACATCTGCAGGGGGCAAACGGGACCACCCAACCCTGATCTCGCCTTCTCACCAAAGGCGAGGGAATTTGAAAGTTGGAACCTAATATTCAATAAAAGATAATGGTGCAGTACAATTGTTTTATGTAATCCCAAATTAATGTTCCCATATAAAAAGACTGTATTCATTGTGTCTCCCCTGGGTCAGGACATGCGTCTCCGTCAACAGTACCATCT
Organism: Architeuthis dux; assembly: GCA_006491835.1. Taxonomy (NCBI): domain Eukaryota; kingdom Metazoa; phylum Mollusca; class Cephalopoda; order Oegopsida; family Architeuthidae; genus Architeuthis; species Architeuthis dux. Next base: position 6,361,619 of record VCCN01002452.1, read on the forward strand.
GAAATCTAGATAGTGGGTCATACTTACTTACTCTACATATGGCGGGTGCAATGCCTATCGGGGGGAAAAGTGGCAGTGGATGCTCATGTAAGCAGCATGGATCGGAAATAAAGAATAAGAGATGTGAGTTCAAATCTTGCTGGAAGCTTATTCTTAATTTCCGATCCAAACTTCTTCCTAACAGTTGTAGAATAATGATCAGAAAGTTGCAATAAAAAACAACAAATAAGATGAAAGAAATACTAGTAAAAAATTACTAATAATACCACAGGCTTTTTACTTATATAGAAACTTACTTATTAATTTAACATGGTTCTGTATTTGTTAGGGGATACACTGCATTCTATAACATTTTAAGAACCTTTTCTTTCCTTTGATGATTTTTTAAATTTTAATTTAACTCTTTGAGGCCCATTTCTTTTTCTTCCACTTTGAACAACTCCGCCATCTGTTGATCAGCCTGGGTACTAAACAAAATGGTGGGACAGAATATAAAACTTTGTGCTCATAGATATATGAAGATAAAAAGGTGGTAGTAAAAATTACCCACCATGCAGATACCAACACTTCAAAAGTGGGATGAAATTTAATCCACAATGCTTCAAAAAGTTGGGTTTTTTAAAAAGGAATTTATTTAGTATGCTTCTAATGTTGCTATTAATTGTGGGCTTATTTATCTTTTAGAGTAGATTTTTGATTTTACTGTGCATTAAATAATCCATTATTTATAGAGTTTGCATGCTAGTGCTATGTTCTTTATAAGAAAAAATATGCAACAACTCTGAATAACTTATCACTTTAGGAATAACAGAAGAATATAGGTAATTTGATATATAAATGACTAGACTGAAGGAAGCCAGAAATGTGTTTTTTCACAGTAACCAATTCAACATATTGCCTCTTTAATGTTTGAATTTGGCTATTGCTATCATTAATCTTTTAAATGAACCTTATAAATAGTTCAAAGTTTAATTTTTATAATTTATAAAAAAAGTCAACATTGAATTTTATAACTTTTTATAATTTTATAATATGTCATTTGTCAACTTGCAAAATAAATGTTTTTCTTATTTGAAGAAGAATAGTTTTTCTTTACATTTTAAATTTGTTTTTTCTTCATTTTGTTATATGCCTTCAGGTTTTGTGAGGCCTACCTATGTGATTCCACGTTCTGCATTATCTCTCAAAAATGATTCCAGTATGAAGAAGGCTAAGAACGTTAAAGAAACGAAGGACCCTAAATCTCCATCTAAATTAAATAATCAAATGTCTGTGCAGGACAGCCAAAAGTCCAGAGAGTCATCAAATGAACAGCCACTGGGAAATTCCCCTTCTGCTCGATTTATAGATCATAGACTGGGACATAGTACAAACCCAGATATCCTGAAATGGCTTAATGGAAAGAATCAAATATTTTGGAAGCAGAAGAAAGAAGAAAAGGTCCAGAAGAAATTAGAGAAAGAGACAAAAAGGCTGGAAACTCTGATGAAGGCTGAACGCAGACTTCAGTCTCAACAAGCAGTTTATAATTGGATGCAGCAGAAATTAAAAGAAAGTCAACTAAGTTCATTAGAAGAAAAAAGTTATGGAGAAAGGAAAACTGAGATGAAAAAAGCAGCTGAAGCACATCTTTGCCACAATGTGTTTGCAGAAGACAAGAAAGAACAACATAATAAAAATGATCAACAGAAGTTTTCAGAAAGCCAATCCAAATTGAAAGGTCATTTGAAACCATTACAAGGACAAATAAAAACAAATAAAGAAAGGAAATTGTTTTCAGTCAAGAGTTCACGTTTTAAACACATGGAAAGCACTTTAAATTACGATGCTTGGACAAGACAAACAGTAAATGAAGGATGTTCAAAAGCCTCCGATTACTGTGACGATTCTGGAGGCAGCGTCAAGTCTAAAAAGAAAATTGTAAAAGATCAAGAAAGTCATTACTTCACAGTTAATAGTGAATATTTGGGGAAAGAAAAGGAGAATATCAGTTTGCAAGAGAATGGGATAAAATTAAAAGCAAATGAAGAAAGACCATTCATGAAGAAACAGACTACACGACCAAAGACAGCTCATGGAACTCGTCGTGTAAGACATTCTTCTAATTCCAATTTTCTTGACGTCTCAGAACACTTTGATAAAGTCAAAAGTCATTCTGAGGAAAAGAAACAAGATGAGACATTATTAAGTGGAAATACTAGTAGGTTTAATGAAAGTGTATCCTATGAAGACTTTGATTTGGATAGAAATAGTTCACAGAATGGAGGGATTAAAAGATTGGAGATAATGGAGGATGATAAAAAAAGTTATAATGGAAGTTGTGATAACACTAAAATATCATGGAAAGAATTTTGAGTTCCAGTTTTCACAAATCTGCTTGTTTGATCTTTGCTTTAGATAAAAAAATTCATATTAAAATAATGATTCACACCTTAACAACCAGAGAAAATCCTTTGCAAAAAAATTAAAAGAGAAGGGAAATAAATTATAATTTGAAATTCATAATGAACATATGTAGTTCATTATGAATTTCAAATTATAATTTATTTCCCTTCTCTTTTAATTCATAAGCAACATGAAAATATATTACATCTAATGCATATATGTTCAAGTTTTCACTTCAAACTTTTATTAAGATAGTGATATTTATTTCCACTTTATTTATATTCACTTGTTAATAATAATTTCTTTTTATATTAACTTACAAATATATAATGAGTTGAACTAGTTAAGGCTGAAAACAACTGCGACCAAGAAATCGATAGGCAAGAAAACAAAATGTCCATCTTCAAATCTATAATCAGCCATCCATATTACTTTATTATATTCTATTGGAGATGCAGAGATATCTGTATTTCGACTGACATTTGGCAAGTAGTAAGTAACTTGTTAGCCCTGTTTGAATTGTTGATCAATATCTTTTTCTGTGACAATGATTTCTAATATAAAATCTGTAAATATAGAATTCAGTTTTGTAGCTAGTATCAAATTTGGTCTCTGGATCAACTAAAAGTCTTTTTATTTGATATTGACAAAGTTTCCTCCTACCTTTATTTTTTATATATACATTCTTCTACAGTACCCATTTGAGCCCAGAAAACAGCAGCTGCAGATTTAAAGTGTTGTAATTATAAAGAAGCCCAGCATTTCTGTTGGGATGACTAAGTTGTGATAAGTTGTCTGATTTTTGAAATCTGATAAGTTAGTTAAGTGAGTTCCATCTGATTTAGTTCTAAAGTCATTTCTCTTTTTAGTTGAATTATGATGACAAACTTTGCTTGAATAAAGAATACTTTTAACTGCAGCATTTATTACAAAATTTTAAGAATTCTGATATAAATTAAATGTGAATCAAGATAGAATTTTAAAATGTTAACACATATTATTACAAAACAAGGTGAAGCCTTTATTGAATGAATGGGTCTTGAAAAGTTTCTCTTTCTTTAAAATTCTCTCCTCTCCTGGAGATTTCAAAACTTTAATTCAAAAACACTTTTACTCTAACTTGTATGTACTACGAAGTCAACCTTTGATCTGTTAAAATATGCTCTCATGCACAGTTCCTCTTTGACTGCACCTAAAAAATTAAGACCAAAGATCTATACTATCTTAATTACATTGCATAAAAAATCCTTTTTACTTTCATATCCAAATGATAATCTTTTCATAGTCAAAACAAATGCTACAACAGCATACCACAAAGATTGTTCAACACCCAACAAAACCAAAAAACTTACTTATGGTTTGGGTGTTTTCTTTGTGCCCCCCCCCTCATGATACTACATTTAGGGTACCAAAATGTTCCTTAGGATAGGTTTCATACATGAGGAATTCAAAAATCCACTTTATCTTACCATAAAATAATTAATTTATAGGTATTTCAGGATTTTACAAAGAAATTTCAAGTATACTTTATAGGCAAAATTGGGGATTTAATTCATGAAGGAGATATATACATATATATTTGCAGTGTGTATCTCTTGGGCTTAAGGAGTTACAGCTCAAAACGTGAAGCTAAGTAT
>VCCN01002452.1:6387892-6408252 GCA_006491835.1 Architeuthis dux
ATATTTTACCAAATGAATGAAAAATATTGGCAGTATTTCTTTCTTTTTTTTTTCAGTTTTAAATAATTCAAATAACAAATTTTTTTACGGAAACTCATATATAGCTTTTTCAAAAACAGAAGCAGAGTTCATGGGCTTGACTTAATAATGTAAAAAGATCGGACAGATCTATTGAAAATAAATCAAATTTTTAAGAGGAGTGAAAAACACTCCTCTTAAAAATCACAATGAAAAATATTTGTTTCCCGAAATTTGGAATACAAACGGATTTTTAAAAAAAATTCATCCTTTATTCGATTTATTAAGATCGAATCAGTAGTATAATAAATTTAACAAATCAAGGTGATTTTTTTTATCGTTGAAAGGGGAGAAAATTTACTACTAATTACTACGGAAAATCTTTTTATTTACATTTCGCGGAGATTTACACTATTTTCATTCAATAATATCTCCCGTTTTGCACACAAATAATTTTTATCTCATATATTTCGCCAATCTTTCAACTTACTAATGACACTAACATTTTTCAACGAAAAAATTAAGTTTTATATGATTTTGACATTTATTTATATCAAGGTGTCAATTTTCCGTATTCTTCGCAGAAATACCTACACATTGGTAATGAAATTTTGGTTTGGTGGGAAGTAACGAGAAAGTCCTAAAATACTTTGCGGTATATTGCTATTTTTTCTTATTTGAAACTTGTTTAAGGTAATGGAGCAAAAATCTGACAACTTGACTTATCTGGAACCCAACTAAAGACATATGCAAGACTGTCTTTGTTCAGTGATGAAAATAAAGTTGAGTTATGGAACCATAATTGGATTTGGCGCCAATAGGCAAGAGCCGAGAGAAATATATGTGGGGGCAATTTATTTAAAACTGTGCGAATGACCGTTACAAAATAGGTTCGATGACTTTTCCAAACGATACAATCAGACTTACAATCATCATCATGAACTTTATCATATATATGAAACATCTCGCCATTCCTTTGGGAATTAAGATTTTATTTTATTTTTTACTTTTATTTTATTTACTGTAATTTCCGAAAATCAAAGCAATCAGTCCTATATAAGACTAAAGGGAAGCAACTATAATTAACTCTACTTTATTATCTCCCTTTTAACAGTTAAGAAGGTATTTTCTTACTGTGTGAAGTCTTTTAGATGTCCCGGTTTAAAAATTATCTGGCCTCTTCTCGTCCGTTCAGCATTCTCTCCAATAAAATTATTTTTTTGTAATTCCCTGGAGTTATTTGATTGAAGTGACTTATTTTTTCAAGAGTCTATTTTCGGGTCCCGTGTATAGGATATGTTTTGTGAGGATGTTCCCTTGTTCTGTTTTTACAGTAGGTAGTATCTGCTGATGTAATTTTTCAATTTTCTTTATGCAAATGAGGTAGTTCTTCCCAACTTTTTTCTTGGGAACATCCTAAGGAACATTTTGGTACCCTTCATGTAGCACTTTCAGCCTCTCCGTTGGCTTGGGGGTAATGTGGACGAGACATGTGTATAAATCCATATTTGATTGCAAATTCTTTGAAAGCTAAACTTTCAAATTGTCCTCCATTATTACTAAAAACTTCATTGTGTATTCCCCATTATGTGCGAAGAAATCTTTCAATTTGCCTATAACACAAGCACTGGTCGTAGGATCAATTAATGCTATTTATAAATATTGAGAAATAGTTGCAACAATGTATTGATGTCCTCTGTGTGTACTGTTCCTATTCTTCAAGGTCTTTAAGTTTTTCCTTCACATTTGTTGGGTGGTGTTTATTACAAAACATACACTTCTTTATGAATTCCTCTCCTGCTTGCTCTCGGCATTTGTTTAACCCCAAATGACCATTATGTAATGTCCTTATTATTTCGGCTCTAAGTGATTCTGGAATCACAATCCTGTTTTGAAACCATAACAAATCTTTGTACACAGACTTCCAACTCGGGAAGTATGTTTTTATACCTTCCTTTAATTTATTTTCCTTGTTTGTCCATCCCATCTTAGTGTTAGGCACATCACTTCTTGTAATGTCTGATCCATCCTTGTAACATTTTTAAAATTTATTCATCTGCTGCTGGTCTTGTTTTCGCCACGCAATCGATAAATTAAATAATTCGACCTTTTCACTTGTGCTACTTTCAGTCTCCTTTAACAGCCTCCTTGATAATGTATCTGGCACTACCAGAGATTTTCCAGGCATGCTGTTGCGTTATAGTCTCATTAATAGTCTCTGGCATCGTGACGAGAGTTGTTTAAATCCTGTGTATTTATCAGGGGTACTAAGTGGCTTGTGATCAGTTAAGAGTTGGAAGTCCAGCAACATATCTATCGAACTTCTCAAATGCCCACACTGCTGCCAAGCACACTTTTTCGATCTGAGCAAACTTTCTTTCTGCAATGTTGAGTGTGCGCGAGGCAAAATCCACAGCTTTCATCACTCCGTTAACTTTCTGGAACAATGCATAGCTGCTTGCAAGTTCTTTCTCTGTGTTTCTGATGTTAAGTGATGGAAATAAAGTTGGGTTCTGGAACCACGGTTGAATCTGGCACCAATAGGCAAAAGCAAGAGCCAAGAGAAATACGTGATAACAGTACAATTATTTATTTAAACTCATCTGATGACCGTAACAAAATAGGTTTGATGACTCTTCCAAACAAAGATACAATCATCATGATCTTATCATGTATATGAAACAGTCCTTTCTTTCGAACGGTCAGTGTTATGATCTGGAACCCAATTAAAAAAGATGTACAGGTTAGGGGTTAGAGTTAGGAATAGGATTTTCACAGCATTTTGGGGTTGGGGGGGGGGTTGTACTTTAGACATTTGGTGGGGAGTAACGAAAAGGACCCATGATTTTTATTAAGAGACAAGTTTCAAATAATTTAACTAAAAAATTAACATTATTGTAATTATTTGACTATTCGTGTTCATCGATTCAGTTTTTTTGTCATTTTTAATTTGCTCACTTTATTTCTTAATCTGCTCGCTGTAATTTTTAAATTGCTTGCCATAGTTTTTAATTTTCTATCAGTAGTATTTAATTTGCATGCCGTAATTTTGATTGGCTTACTATATATTTTAATTGGCTTACTCTAATTTGCTCAGGAAAAAAAGATGCCCTCATCGGGTCCACGTAAGAAAAATAACAATCTCAATAGACACCATCGGAGGGTTGGCGTAAGAAAATAACAATCTAGATAGATACCATCGGGGGGTTGGCATAAGAAAATAACAATCTAGATAGACACCATCAGGAGGCTGGTGTAAGAAAATAACAATCAAACGCCATCGGAGGGTTGTCGTAAGAAAAGAACAATCTCTATAGATGCCATCGGAGGTTTTGGCGCAAAAAACAACAATCTCGATAGATGCCATCAGAGGATTGGCTCATTGAAAATGAGTGAGAATCCTACCTGTCCGGAAACATGTTTCAAAAGTTCTGTATGTGATCTGTCAAAATAATTTGAGTTCCTAAGTTCTGTAAAAATATACTGAATACATACAAATAAACAACCAACACTTGTTAATCACTAACCAAAAGGTTCACACTTTTATAAAAATGAACTTTTTGTAAGATTTCTCACATTTCATGCGAGAGAATTTTCCATTAATGCGTGAGAATGTATCAAAATGCGTGAGACTTAACATGTATGAAATTTAATTTTCAATGTATCATTTTTGACTGACTTTGTATGTGTGTGGGGGGACACACACACACACAAAGTCAGTCAAAAATGATACATTGAAAATTAAATTTCATTAAATTTTTTTTTAATTCAAGCATTTATTTTAAAACCAAAAATATAATTGCACAAAAGTATCTAAAAGTACTCAAGATTAATTAATAATGTGAAGGATGGGCCTGATGTGATGTGATTTATTATAAATAAAATCAGCTTTTCAGACATATGACTTTATACAGGTATCGATTTGTATTTTTGCCCCTTGCCTTCCAACACCCTCAAGAAAGCCAATGTTGAGAATAGAATTTGTATAGATTCTTCATTGAAAAGTTTTGTCTCATGGGTCCCTAAGGACATGCCTACAGCAACTTATGAATGACAGTAGGCATGTGGACAGAGGAAGATGATGTTTCTATTAACAAATGCTTTCAACTTTTCTTTTGTCACCCAGTAGTGGGGCAGTTAAGGAGGGATTTTGGGCTGAAATATGCACTTTGGGTGCTTGAAACTTGAAACTTAGTACATATATGTTGTTGTTGCCCCCCCTGATTATTTTTAAATATAGATCCAGGTCAGCAGTGACCCTGGTTGCTGTAGTTAAAGGATTTTCAAAATGGTAGCCAATATCTTTTGAGCTATACATCATATATGCATGATTTTGAGAACTAAATATATGGATTTTAAGTCAGTGACATTACTAGATAATGGGAAAGTAGATTAAATATTTATTTAAATTTAAATTTTAATAAGGCACTTTGTCCTGACCAAAGGACTCATCAGGCTGATTTTTTAAAACTTTAACATCAAAGTTAGAGGTTTAATGGCTATAGCTATGCCTTTTTTCATTCAGTTATTACAGAATTACAACATAATGTAAATTATTAACAATAATATAAGAAACAAAGAATAAAATAATATAATAATGAAACATTTTTAGAAGCAAAAAAAGAAACATTGTAATAAAGAAATAATAAAACATAATTAAATGATTAGTCATATCCATTAAAACTAACATAAGCTGTAACTATTATATTGTAATTCATTGTACCAGAACTGAGTAACACTTGCATGCTTTTTTACAGTTACAATGTATCGTGTATAGCATGTGTCTTGAGCTTGTCCAAGAGTTATCCGCTTTCCATGAGCCATCCTTTTCAGTCCAGCCCCAGTCGGCAGGATTTGGAAGTCTGTGCTCCTCCTTTTGCACTAACCCCCCCACATCCCCATCATGTCCTCCTTGGTAAACTGCTCTAAGCACATACTGCTGAAGAGCTGTTTGCGTTGGTGCAATATTCTCCAAAGCTCTGTAATTTCTTACAAAGAGATGCAGCCTTGTCTCATTTAGCTTGGGTAATACACGTCTTGTCATACATAAGAGCAACATATTTCTCCAGTAAATCAAATATGTTGTCAAAGATACTTGAAGGGGCAGATGCCAGTAGCAGGAATGCATCAGTGACATCTGGAAATACAGTCCATGCGTGTCTCATGCTCTGCCTTTGCCTATCCCTGCAGAAGGAGGTGGTATCACTCAGAGTAAATGAATCAAACATTGCTAATGCTGGACCTTTTGAAGGACCCAATCCAGCAGCAATTTCATGTTATGATTCCCTGTACCAAATAATATCCATATTTCATTTGCTTGAATATTATGCAGGTTTGACACACTGAGTACTATCACATCTATATCTGATGTTCTCATGATGTACCATGATATTTATATGTCCTTCATGTACAACATCCAAAAGATGCAGTACTATACTCGTGTCTGCTTCCTCAGGTGAGCAAGGTTCAATGAGATTTTTGTCATCTCTCACTGGTGATGAAAGTACTTGATCATCATAAGTGCTGTAAACCTCTTTGCTTTGGAAATCTCTTTTGCCAGCATGTGAAAGAGCTCTGTTTTGACATGAAGAAAGGTTTGCCAGTTAGTTGGCACCTTTGCTGAAAGACCAATCTCCCCCCCCCATTCCACCTCTCTAAACATCCCACACAATATCAAGTCTGTTCACAAGATTAAGGTGATGTTGGAACACAGTCTTGGTATAATCATCAAAAGCCTGGGATGTTCTTGGTTGCCAGTCTAGGCAAGTGCTGGGGACCAAGGCTGTTTTTCAGGCTTGAAGAAGCCTTCAAGGTATCCTTCCCTGGTATGGCATGCAATATATAATCTAGAAAATAATGTGCCGTCTTCCTAATCATTTAGAGATCGAGATGTTGATTTTAGATATGGGTGTTTATATGATCTGAGCAGCCATTTTGAAAAACCTTCAACAGCCACATCTAAAAATAATCAGTGGGTGCAACTACAGGTACCAAGTTTCAGGCTTTTAACCAAAAGTGCTCATTTTTTGGCTTATCTGTCCAAATACAGGGGCAGATTTTAAGATCGTCAATATTGCTTTGAAGTCTGGCTAAAAGTTGCCAATAGCAACAAACATCAAACAGACAGACTGATTAATGTAGGCATCTAATAACATCTTTCTACCCATCAACTAAAAAATGGGACTTTCCGTAGTAACAGGTTTTAGATTTACTGTATTTACTTGAGTACAATGCGATTTCAATTTTATAATGCGACCCCCATTTTTTGTAGCGAAAATCAGTTTGAGTATAATGCTTATCCTCCAATTTTGACCCTGATTTTTATATTGAACTTCTCGCATTATACATCAGTAAATACGGTAAATGGATTCATTCCTGATGATTGTCTTAAAATAATTTACAAAATACTGACTTTTTAACATTTGTTATAAGAAATAAAATATGTCCTCTTTATACATCAATCAGTTGCACAACCTTGATCACTCGTGGCTTATAACAGCACACAAATAAAAAGAAATAAGAGAATTCATGAAAGAAAACAGAAGTAAATACATGAATTATATTGTTATTGCTTTGAATAAATTAAATTGGTTTTATTTTGTGTGCCATTTTTAACATTGAGTGAGCAAAACTTTATAATTGGGGCCACCATCCCTACATTGTTTTTTATTGTTCTGTTAATAAACTGACAAAAAAGTCTGAATCAAAACTTAAAAACTGAAGGAACATTTTGACTGACGGTTTCTAATTATTGTCATTTCATCAGAAATTGAACAATCTTTTCCAACTCTACACAGCAAGTAAGAATACTTCACTGTGGATCAATAGTAAGCTAGGGGCTGCTGTACCCTCGTGATAACGAACTGATTGGGGGAAATAAGTTTAGTAGTTCATCGCATTCCAAGAATGAAGGAGTAGACGTAGATCTACAACATTTAGAAGCCATAGCAGAAATGCACGCAAAACAAAAAACATGTTAACAAGAACTGGATTCTTGTTAACATGTTTTTTGTTTTGCGTGCACTATGGGATAACCAGAATTCCATCATACCAAATGTATCCCATCAGTCTTCATCGAACTTTGTTCAGTAAATAAGCAGAAAGTTGGTTATGGGTTACGGGTTCGCTGCATTTATTGAACTTCGAACTGAACTGAAGTGAGTTCGGATGGAACCATGAGTTTGTTAAATACGATATATCAAGTGTTTACTGTACTGTCTGTAGTTAACTTGGATCTTCACTAAGGGTGGGGTACACTTAGAGCCGTGTCCCTTATGTAGCTAAGCTTGGTAAATAGTGGAATCTAGTGATGGTTAGCAAGCTTGTCAGGTAAATCATCAGCTAGGGTAGACTAGCAAGTTCGATCCTCACGGGTGTCACGCTGCTATGGCCGTGAGCCAGAACAGGTAGAGGCAAAGGGGAACCCTTTAGTAAAGAATTGATATTGTTATTACAAGGTTTAGCACAAAATATTAATATTTTAAAGAATATTCAAAACTGATTACAAAAATACTTAATGAGCATCTGGCCTTGTACAGGTGCCTGATCATGCCAGACTAACTACCCTTACTAGAGAAAGAGGATAGAAAATGTCACTTGAGAAATTAACATTGTTTAAAAAGGGACCGTAAAAATTAACTAAATAATGATTTTTTTAAAATGCAAATCTAGCAGAAAACAACTTTAATGACGTAATGATTTTCATTTGGGAAAAAAACTACAGAAGTAGAAATTTTAGAAGATGAAGTCAGGAAAAGTGAGTCCAACAAATAACAGTGGTATTTATGGAAACTGATGTTTTCTTTAAAAAGAAAAAGAAAATGTTTGGAAAATAAATACATCAAAACTCCGGTCGTAATTATCAAATAAATCATGAAACATATTTAGAATCATTTTTTAACCCGATTTCATGCTCAGCCATGTCAATTTCTGGTCACACAGGGGCCAAACAGAAATCAGCAATTCTCCGTGGCAGTGCTGCAAATTAAAAAAAAAGAACAATTTACATCTAAAGAATTGAGTGAAAAAACATCTAGATTCTCCAGATCAAAAATGTATTACATATTAATATATGACTTTAATCGTCAACATTTACTGTAAAATAAATCAAATAAAAATATTACTTATTTTATAAAAACATCATCTAAACAGCAATTTCTGAAATCTATACGTAACCATAAACATCTAAATTGGCAACACTGGTTAGAACTACAAATTTGAGAGGGAAAAACATTAAAATCGTTTTCACGGGTTCATTGCCCTAACACAGGCAGCAGACCCTAGCAAGACTACAAATTTGAGGCTAGGTTTCCTTCATTTTCCCGCCATTATTTGTATCTCATTATCATATTGCATTGTGATTGGTCGAATATCAATGCCCAATAAGCGAGTCTCCGCCTACTTGTGTGTCTAAAAATAGCACAAGGTCGTGAACTAGATTTTGCCAGATTTCCCAGCATTCCCTTTTTGCTGTTTCTTCTTCACCGAGAGGCAAAAGTCAGAAAAAAGCGCGCTGTCGTGGGTTTCTCCGGGGACAAAATCCAGAGTTGAAGACGAGAATCGGTGGTGGGGTCATCACAGTCTAGCCTAATAGGTAAGTTTATCAAGACTAATCATTTTAAACATCCTCTTATTCAACACAAGACATTTGGATAGATTTTACGATTTAATTCTTTTGTTTGATCGAAATTTTTCTCTTTACTCCTTCCATCTTTGCTTCTTCTTCTTCACGACATCTTTTAGTCTAAAATTATCTTCGTCTGTTTTATTGTTTGTGTGTTTAAATTTAAAAACTTATAACTCTATTACTTGTATCTTCTTGAAGACTGATCTTTCTTTATAATAAAATGTTCAATATGCCTCATTGTCCATAACCTTGTCATGGTCAAAACTGATAGGTGCGCTAGTGTTAGCTTTGGTTTTTTTTTTTTTTTTTAATTTGTTTTTTATTATTAATTCTAAGCTAAACTTGTCGCATATTTGAAAATGCATTACTTAAACCTTTTTTTTTTTTTTTTTTTTTTTGCACGTTAAAAACGTAACTTGATTTTAAATCCTCATTATTATATCTAACATTTGCTTTTAAGGATTATACAAGCTTAAACTACCTATTAAAAAAACGTTGATTTGAATCTTAACCTTAAATTCCCTCTAAGATTTATACGAGAGACGGGGAAAGTCTTTACATATCAAATGAAATACCAGAAAGATTGAAAATTTTGTACCAAAAATAAAATTCTCTGGGCATTTATAAGTTTTTAAATGTTCTGTATCAGTTTATTATTTTTTTTTTAATAAAATTGTCTGTATTGTATTATTGGCGAAGATTTCTTTCTTCTCTCTCGCCACCATATTGGTTGTTTTGTGAATAGCAGAAAATCTACTTCAAGTTGGTAATTAATGTTTTTTTTTCTTTTTGATCATTCATATTTGAAATTAAGATTATTTTCCCCTTGGGATTATATTTAAGCTTAGAGTAATGTAGGCATTAATTCACTGATTAATGGTTCATAAATAACATTCGCGTGTACTTGTATTACACGTCTGTATCATGAACATTGTGGTCATTTAATCGGAGACCAGTTTACAGTGTTGTTTTTTAGTTAGAAAGGGCCCCGACTTTATGGCCATCCCTGCTCGTACAGGTAGAGAGCACTATTCTTTCTGTATGCTTTAAGCTTCCAAATAAAATTATTACAATTTGCTTGAATTAAAAGCTCAGTTGCATTTAATCTATTATGGTTTTGTATGACTTAAGGAATTTTGACTTTTGTGAATGCTAGTAGGTTTGCAATTTTATTGTTTAATAATCGTAGATGGACATGTTGAAACGTATCTGAGAAGTTCCGACAACCCCCCCCGCCCTAAAAACACGTGAATGTTAATCTAACTTTATTTTTCAATCATAGCCAATATGTTGTCCATGTGTCTACGAAAGCATTAAATGACAAAGGCTATTTATTATGTCAGCACATTGAATAATTTTTAGAGTTCATGCGTTTGCGTTTTTAATTCAAATAATTGAAATTCGTTTGAATCTTTTTAGTCTTTGGAACCACATGGTTTAACAATAAAGAAAGCTGTCAAAAGTTGTCAGCCAGCTCCTCAATTTTTAAATCATAGATTTGTATGTCTTATTTTTTTAATTCGCTCCAGTTATTTAAATGAGATGAAATTACTTTTAGTGGGACGATGTAAGGGGGCTTTAATTGTATTTTCCGGGCCCGAGTTGAAGTTGAGTTGTAGAGTCGCCATATGCTGCGTGTAGTTTCTTAACCATGAAGAAGTTACCCTTCTTAGCCACTGTAGTTGTTGGCAATATAATTGATTAGAGAGTGGGGGGGAAGAAAGAAAGCTGCTTAGTCAAAGGAAGGTGGAGGTTGTACTACAAGTGGGGAGTAGTAGAAGGTTTTTATCTACATTGGGTCCCACCAGATCGGATTGCTTGCTTTGTTGGCAACTTGTAGTTTTTACTATTGACATTCTAAGGTAGAAGAAAATGACCCCCCCCCTCCTCCGTGATTGAAAATCGGAATAATTTCCCAAATATATTGTAACTGTAAATGAAACATTGGGTTCGTTTGTATTCAATTTCATTTGAGAATTTAGCATTTATTTGGAATGGTTTAGTTTGAACAGCTATATAAGTATAATAGATGTTTTTCCAAGAATAAGAAATGGTACTAGTCGTTGTTGTCAAGTGCTCTCCCCCAGCCAGACTAATCTCTAAATATAGTGACGAGTGCAGGTTTCACTGCAAATGCCGGTGCGACATGCAAAAGGACCTAAAATTCAAGTTCCATATATAATCCATATCGGCTGTGGTGGGGACAGGGTCTGAATAGAAAATTTTAAAATATCGACTATGTTTGTTTCTAGAGAGGCTATATATTTATTTTGAGTGTCTCAAGTGTACCAATCTTCATTAAATGTTAACGTTATTAATGGCATGTATGATCTAGTTCTTTCACGTGTTGTGGAATGTAAGTCCTCTTAAGGTTGTTACTGCTTCTCTCTCATATCTGCTTGCCTTCTTGTCAGGTTTAACTGAACTGTTCAGCTGAGAATTTATCAGCTATGTGCGAGGCTTCTGTGCATAAAAAAACCCCATGCATTCACTAGTGTTGTTTTTGTTTTTTTTTTAATACTCGTTCGATAGAAATTTGGAAGAACATTTTTGGGCGGAGGTTTTAAATTACGTTAAACACTTATAATACATCAGATTAAATTCTAGTGAGATTTTCTCTGCTGGTATTTAAGCATTCGAAGTTTAATTGTTTATTTACTGTAGACTTTGTGCTGATATAATCAGGATGAAAATCTAAAAATGAAACCCAGTTTGATTTTGAAAACAAATATATTGACTTAAAAGTAAACCTTTTAAGAGGGATCGATGAAACTTCGGCAGATAAGACCCCAAATTTCATGGTCTTGTAGTGTTTATACTATCGGGCCTAAGACGACCCCCATTTTTGGTTGTTCGTTTTTTGTTTTTTTTGGACGCTTCAAGTGTCGTCGTCGACGAAATAGACGTGATTTTCTTAAGCTTTCTTTTAATTTCTTTTAAAATTGGTAAAGTTTTCCTAATTATTTAAATTTACTAAAATAATATGGTTAAAATGAAAATCTCAATGGAAACCATTGAGATTTTCATTTTAACCATATTCTTTTAGTAAATTTAAATAATTAGGAAAACTTTACCAATTTTTAAAAGAAATTGTTTTAAATAATTTGTATGAAATTTTTAGAATTCTTTATAGTGCAAAAGATAATCATTACTTTTTGAAACGGAAAGCAAACACAAAGCTCCAGGACAGTCAGTTGACTTTACTATGTAACAATAACAAACCTCACCAAAAATAGAGGCGTAAACAGATATGTAAAATCCCGATTCCCCTACCGTGATTTGAATTCCTGATCTGGTGATCGCTAGGCTGTGCTAAACTGACAAATTTCACACACCTCAAATCTATAGTAGAATTACGCAGGGACGTAGTAGCAGAGTTTGATTTTTAAAAAGTAATCTCCTCTCGGGTCCAAATTACATTTTTATTTTTTTATTTTTTCGATAAAAGTTCATTTTTGTGCCACTTTTTTAGTTCAGAAGTTCTTGTCTTTAAAATGTGCCTCTCTATCTAATGCTAGCAGTAGGTTGAAATATTTTCTGGTAGAAATTTGTAGCGTTTAAATTAAAACAGGTAAAATGAGACGACGATTAGTTATAAAAATCAGGTCCAATCATTTTTGATTCGGCAAACCTTTTCCGATGCAACAACGATGTCAACATCTCATTTTTAATATTAATTTTCTTGTAATATTCATGATACAAGTTTTGGTACAATGTCGGGAAGACGGTCCATTGTAAAGTTTCACACAGTTATTAATGGTGCACAAATAAAAACAATTTAACGATTTAATTTATTCAAAACATTAACAATATAATTTATGTATTTACTTCTGTTTTTTCTTTCATGAATTCTCTTATTTCTTTTTATTGTGCTCCGTTTTTGACATCGAGGCCACTTATGTTTTTCCCCAGTTATTATTCGAAAGGAAAATCGATCCTAAAGTGTAAAAAAAAAAAGTTTGCATATTTTATTCATAATTGGTTCCTAATTCCCTTTAAGAAAAGCTAATTTTTTGAGGTCAAGAGTGGATGGCGCTCAATGTCTATCAACAGTCAAAGGTCTCAAATCTTGCAAGTCGACAGAAAGATGGACATAATTACTTTGTGTTGCTCACTCAACAGTTCAAGATTTGAAAAGAAGGTTGATTTTCACAAGTTGATGACGGTAATTTAAGTTACTTTTCGCAAAAAAAAACGTTTGCTTTTTTAAAAAAAATTTTTTTTAACACGATTTTATACACCCAGAGTTAACGAAGAATTGTGCATACAAGTTGACTGAACCACAGGCTGCAAAACGGAGCTTTAACAATACGATTTATTTTTGGTTACAAGTAATTAATTTTGTGTAACTTTAATTTGAAGAAAGCATGAACAATAATAAAACCTTGAAATGACTTTCAATTGGTAAAAGATACCTATAATTAGTTTTGTTCATTGTAAGTATTTAAAATGATTCCTGTAAAATGTTTTCATATTACTAATATGATATTAATTAGATATTCAATATCATTACTTTTAAGAAAATATCAGACTGGGCACTGATTATTTTCAAAGATCGAATTTATCAAGATGAATTTACCATTAGCAACTAAAATGTTGCCAAAAACCAGCAATTTTAATTTATATTTAAAAATAATATCCGTACGAGTTGTTGCATTAGAGAGGACAGATAAGAAAATGTTGCAAATGCATCTGTAGGATTGAAATCCATTAAATAGTTGATTTGTCATAATGGCATTATGACAAATCAACTGCTTTCATTTATTGCCCCACCATTGATTTTAACTTAGAGCTAAACTATAAAAGATTAGAAAATGTCTTCTGATAGAATTTATTAAAATTTGGATAAATCTTTATTTCTGGCTTGAAAATTAACTCCTGATGGGAAGAGTTAAATATGTTGAATTTCCATTGATTCATTTTTTTATTTTATATCTATGAATCTTATTTGAAATGAGTAAAAAAAAAACAAAAAAAACAAACATTTGCATAAGGAAGCATGTCTGTCTTAATTTAAGACTATCAAAACAAATCTGGCTGATGTAGGTTTTGATAATGTATCGGTACTCCATCCTCCCTACAAAAAATCCCTGTTTAGTAGGCTATAATGGTAAAATTACTATCAACTGTTCAGTGTTGATTGCTATTTACCAATTATTGGTGGCATTTTAGCAACAAAAGGAAAAAGCAAATTGTCAGTAAAAAAAAAATCTCTCCCCTTGTATTGGGGTGTGAAACTTTTTTTTCTGACATAAATTGGTGAAAATTATTTTCAGCAAATTTAATTGTGGGTTTAAGCAAGAGTTAATGGTTTATGTATGCACACACCTTTTTTCTCAATCTTTTCCTTAAGAAAAGTTAGTTTTGTGAAGGATTCATTTTTAGTCAATTGTTATGCCCACTCACTCACTGGGTTGTCGATACTGAATATAAGATGAAATTGCATTGAAAACAAATCAGTATTGTTCTGGTATTGAAAAATATCTTTAAAGATTGCTAGCATAAAATGTAACCAAAAACTACATTTGGTGTACACTTGTTTAAAGATCTTCTGAAGTATAGATGTTTATCAAATGAATATTTTATAAAAACAGTATCTGTAGCAGTAGTCTCAGAAATATGTAGCCTTTGCAATGCTTGAAAAAATAAATATTTGCTTCTCAGTTTGTATTTTTTTAGATACCCGTAAGTCTAGTGTATGCAGTGATGGGATTCAACATTTTTTTTTTTTTTTTTTTTTTTTTTTTTGAACGGTTATCTCTTTTTTTACATCCCTAAATTTTTTGTTTATGGATTTAGGAATCGGTTCCCACTTTCTCTCTGACCCATGCACACAGGCCTGCATGGACTCCCTCCTCCAACCTGAATGGTAGCATAAACTAGAAAGCACCCTGCCAACACCATTTGGGGAAGAGGGTAATTGTGTATAGATCACTTTTTCTGTAGTCACTCTGTCACAAAATTTCATACAGAACTTTTGGTGATATTATGTAGTGTACACGACATAGGGGAGGTAATTGCGCATGGATCCGCCACAAAATTTAATCAGTTCTTCCTTAGTCCACCCTTCCACAAAATGTCATTGACATTCATTGAGAACTTCTGGAGATATGTGGTTCGGACATATAACTACGACGTAGGGGAGGTAAATATACATAGATCCACTCAAAAATTTGATCAGTTTTTCTGTAGCCTACTCCATATAATTTCATTATACTTTTGGAGATGTGCATAAATGTAGGGGGGTTCTCTCGAACGAACGAAATTCCTGGATCCGCCCCCAAAATTAACCATCTCTTAACACTCTTCCAAAAAAGTACTTTCAGAGATATTGTGTGGACAGACGGAAAGCTGCAACAAAACACATAGACCACTCCAACTTCGTTGACAGTTAAATTACTCATGAAAAATATTTTCCAACGTACAAATTGTGGAAAGTATGGGCTCAGTTTAGCATTATAAGTTACATTGGAGCGCCCCCAAAACCTTAAAAAAAATAACTTTTTTCAAAACTGACAAATTTCTTGAGGAAACGAAGGTCTTATGAATTGAAAGCACAATAAATTACTTGCAAACATCTTTTTATCCTTTTTTTTTTTTTTTTTTTTTTTTTTTTTTTTTTTTTTTTTTTTACTAATGCCAAATATGTTTGTACTCACATAGTAGTACCTGTCAAAAATGATGGGATTATTTACTCATAGATCAGTACTTTGCCTAAGATCAGAGTATGTGTGTGCTCTCTGCCTCGTATCAATGATCAGAATGTAGTATCAAAATGTCGCTCCACAGCACTTTTGTCTAGGATCAAAATGTAGTATCTGTGAGTCGTACACTCACATAATTTACTAACACTTCTATAATCAGTTTCAGGAGTAGGGACAAAAAACCCAACCACACACATACACTCCCGCTCCTCCTTTTTCGTGTTCTCTCTTTTCCATCTTTATCACTTTTTGTTCTCTCTATGTACAACAAGGAAATATATTGAATTAGACAAACATTTCAGTAGTCAATGAACAAAACTTTTATAGCAGCATACTGATACATGTACTCATCGCTCGTTTTTCGTTTCATCTGTCGCATAATAATAGAAAGGACGTAACAAAATATCAATTTTATATATGCCGTCATTTTTACTCCACACTGTTGCCATATTGTTAAAAAGACTTACACTAAAAATAGTAAGTCACATGCGAATAGGTGAAGAAATTCAGGTACTGGTTCCCATGAACTTGTGCGAACCCCCACCACTGAGTGTGTGTGCCTCAATTTAGGCATCATTATTTATAATTTGAATTGCTGGTTAAGATGCAATCATATTTCTTGATATATCATATCAACGGAATTTCATATATCATTTAATGTATGGCAAATCTTTGCGGTTTCCTTTTCAGAATGAGTACCGATAAGTGCTACAAATGTGGTAAATCAGGACATTTTGCTCGCGAATGCCGAAGTCGGAGCAGTGGAGGGCGTGAAGGCCGTTCCCGCAATAGTGCCGGTAAGTTAAAAGATGTTTACCTAATCTTTCAGACAAGTCTCACCATCAGGTTGTTTGCAGAGGTCTTAAAAAGCTTAGTTACTCTTTAGAACTCTGAAGTTTTAAATGTATATTATGTGAAACCTTTTTATGAATTGTTAAAACTTCTAAAGATGAGGATTAACTTTGTTTTTAATGAAGTGTTTGGTCTCTGAAATTGCCTTTTAAATTACTTCATGCATTCAATTGTAAATTTATTGGGTGGTGGATTTGTTTAGTTTCTGTAATTAGCCGTTACTGAACTTACGGGGTAAAGCAAAATTCTGACAGCATCTTAAATTTTTTTTTTACTAAAGAGAGAAAATTTGATTTGTTAAAAAAAAATGTATTAATATTTTTTTAAATTTCATTTGTTTCTTGCAGAGAAATGTTACAAGTGTAACCGGTATGGACACTTTGCCCGGGAATGCAGAGTTGAAATTGATCGGTGCTATAAGTGCAATGAATTAGGCCACATTGCCAAAGAATGTGGCAAAGACATTGATAGTGGTAAGTTATACAAGCAAAACCAGCTCTTAAATATTGAGCAGTGATTGCTGCAAATTTGAATTTATTATTTTTTTTGGTCAGCATTATATGAAGAATAGTATTTATTGAACGACTTCGGCAGATTAGACTTGAGATTATTGCTGTGAGCTTTTTAATTTTTATTTTTCTACCAAAAATGTTTTAATGTTTTAATTTTAAATATTTAATGTATTCAGTTGTGTAGTTTAATAAGAAACTAGTGGTTGTTCCTGGGTGTTAGGAACACATTTGTCACATTTCTTTGAAGGTAATGGTACAATAGATTTGTGAATTAAAGCTGATCACTTCTGTTAACCTGCTGCTGTTGGAAGGTGTTGTTCGCCTGTTGAAAATTTCATAAGCTTTCACAGTCCCATTCATTTGTTCATTTTATTTTATCACTTGTGAATAAGTTCTTTAAAATTAGTTATG
This sequence comes from Architeuthis dux, assembly GCA_006491835.1. NCBI lineage: Eukaryota > Metazoa > Mollusca > Cephalopoda > Oegopsida > Architeuthidae > Architeuthis > Architeuthis dux. The sequence continues at coordinate 6,405,016 of VCCN01002452.1, forward strand.
TTGGGAAATGACTCCTCCTTTTTATTATTTATGTAACATGACCTTATTTAAAAATTTAGTCTGTTTTAAACATTTTCTGCCATGACATTTTCTTTTTGCTTTTTAGTTTTGTCCCCAGATATTTCCAGTTATAGTGCTAGCTTTAATTAAGACAAGACACTTCATAAACTTTTTGCAGTCTTCACTTCTACAGATGTTTCATTTTCGGGCACTTTTCTTAACAATGGTATTTACTAGTTTTATGTTACATATGTAGGTTAATCATGAGAAATATGTACAATATAGTAATCTTAATTTCCTAAAATAAAACGTAGGATTTGTTGTAGATGATGTTTTCAGGCCAGCATCACTTGTATACACCAGCTGCATTGTGAAAAAAGAGAAATGTGCCACCAAACTGAATACCCTCTTGTAGAAGCTGAGATCTGGACTCCCATGTTTTGTGCAGTGGCTTGCCTTAAATAGCCTGATGTTCTTGTTTATCAACCTGTTACTCAGCTTATGTTTAATTTTCTTTTGCACAGAAAGGCCACTATCACGTGGCACGGAAGAAACTGGCAACAGTAAGACTATGTCAAGTAGGTGCACCTATCAAACTACATAGAATTTGGCATAAATAACCACTTGTTCCATCTCATTAAACTTCTAACAACAGCAGTGTTCTCCCCCCTTTTTTGTTTCCGTTTTTAAAAAAAAAATTTTTTTTAATTTCACAAACTCTAAACCAAGCATGACTTAATAACTGACTTACCTTTCTTGAATTCAATAACATTACTAAAACATTTCAGTAGATACAAGCCCAAAATGGATTCATAATCCTTTGTAATTTTGTCAGTAAACTATATTACTATACAGCTTTTGCTTAAATGAAGTCTAATTCCACTTTATTTTGTCTGCAAAATACTTGGATTCTTTTAAAAATTCAGGACGTTACTTCCACTTTTTAACATACAGGAATAGAATGTTGAAATGGTTATTCGGACGGTTGAACTCCTTGTTATTTGTGTTATAGACACAACGTTTCAGCCGATCAATTCTTTGGCCTTCTTCAGGTGTAAAATCAGAGTGTGATGGGTTAAACAGAAATTATGCTTAAGGGGGGTAGCCCTTATAGCGCATGGCCCTGGTGTTTCTGTGTCTTTGTTCTGTCGGGTTTGAACAAGCACGGATTTCAACCTGATGTGGCTTCCACTTCTCAACAAATCCAAACCCGACAGAAACACCAGGGCCATGCGCTATAGGGGCCCACCCCTATACCCACTCCAATTAAGCATAATTTCTGTTTACTAACAAGGAGTTCAACCGTCCATTTCAATAATGACGACCCTTCTCAAAACTATAGAAAATAGAAAGAATGTATTCTAAAAACTTTGAAATTGAAATAACTTGAGTTTCTCTTGGAGAAAGAAAAAAAAAAGAACCCCTGAATCATGGTATTGAATTAGAATTCTTGTAAATTCTAATTATAGATCTGACATGGGAAATTTAATAAAAATGCATTCAAGACATTAAGATTACCGGCTCTAAATATATTTGATATTGTCAAAATCCTCCTTGACATGACTTCAGTTGAGCGTAGCTTGGACCTCCGCCACCCCTTCCCAGCCGACCCAATTTTTTTATATATTTCTTTTTGGAGAACACTTCTGTATCCAGTGCTTGTTATTTCACTCATCCTCTGCCCTTTTTTCTGCTCTGCTTCTTTCTCTAAAACATAATCACTTTTCCAGCACCTATAAACTAATCATTTTTCTTGTTTTTTTTTTTCTTTTTTTTCTTTTTTTTTTTCATTTTGATAACTTTAATATTTTCATAATTCTTTCAAAGACTTAAGGAATGTGGTGGGGGGTTTAGTTTGATTGTATGGTATTTGTGGGGGGAGGGTATGACTTGAAATTGCTTGATCAAAACTTAGTGCTTGCTTATATTTTAAAAAAAAGATTTTTTTGTCTTCTTCTCCCTGCTGAAAAATCACTTGCTGTGCATTTAAATTTTTTTTTCTATTAGTTGGATTTTCATTTCATATTGTAGTACTTTTTCCCTTCAGTTTATAGCTCACTTTACATGCTTGCATCTTATATTGTGAAATAGCTCGGTTTTTATCAGGCGAAGTTGATGTTACCACCTCCCAAAATTAACTGGTCAACTAGAATGGATCAGCTCAATTTTATTTCACCTTTCAAATGCAAGCTTACTTAGAATAGGGTGGTTATGTGCAGCTTTTGAATTTTTGCTTGGTGTCAGTTATATTGTAGTATATCAACTGTTGGGATATGGAAAATATTGGGTTTTTGCTAATCAAATATGCCTTTTCCTCCTTTTCCTTTTCTCTCATCCTTTAGACCTGGTGGTGGCAAAATTTGTTTCATTGCTGATTATTTTTTTCCTTCCCTCCTTTTCTGGGCTATCTTTGCATTTATCATTTGTGTGTGTGTGTGTGTGCGTGCGTGTGCGTGCATGTATGTACACAGGTAAAAAATGTCATGCTTTTTAATAGTAATTTTCAAATTGTAAGTCCTAAAATTCAAGTGGGTTTTCATTTTAAATAAAAACTCTAACAATTGGCTAATTTTCAACTTGCATTTTCAAGTCTATAAATGTTATTTGTTAAAACACTTAAGATGCTTCATTTTGGTTGCCTGCATGTCTTGGTCATTTTTGTGTGTGTGTGTTCGCGCGCATGTTTTTGGTTGCATGTACAGATAAGCTTAGAGATGGCATTTTACTGAGATGTAAATAGTCAATTTGAAAGGGATATTGTTGCTCTTATGCAAACTCTGTTACTACTGCAATATTTGTTTGGGTGTCTCAGATTCTAATTTTTTGCATGTGGAAATCTTGAAATCCCTAAAACATCAATGCCTTGTGACCCTGCCCCAGATTATATGTATAAATTGCTGCTCAGTATATATCTATTGAAGAGCTGTGGGGTGGTATAATGGTTACCAGCACAGAAGGCATAAATCCACTGCTCCCTGATTCCATTGCCAGATATCTTAAAATGTCTTGTCACTGGCCTGCTATGATAGTTGCAGAAAAATGGTGTGTAAAGCACTTGACCAAACTACTGTCTAGTACCCGGGCAGTAGCAGCAAAAAAATCTCTCTCCATAATCAAACTTGAGAGGTGTGTGTATATAATATATATACACATATGTATATAATATATATACACACACACACACAGCAGGAAAACAAAGGATATTTTATAGAGATTTCACAATTAAATGGGGGGGGG
>VCCN01002456.1:251960-265552 GCA_006491835.1 Architeuthis dux
CCTATAAAGGGTTAAGCTTTCAATTATAAATTTATTAAGGGAGCTATAAGCACAGCCCCCTTTTCAACCAAATAACAGAAACAGTTCAGTATATAAACAAGAGAATCTTGTTGACCATTACTAACAAAAGACTAATTGAGAGAAAAAAAAAAGAATTTTTTTTTGTGCCATGAGGGTCGGGCAGGAGAAAACAGTATCTGAAATAAATTAACTCTTTGAACATGGGCGGACGCTTTTGCAGCTGCGTTTTTAAAGTCCATAAACATAAGCGGCCGCTGACATGTGCATTTCATCTACAAACATTGATACATTCAGATGCCTCAGGAATCATGACTGACCCTAATCTGACCTGGGGACATTGATCAGACACAGCACACATTATATATGCTGTTTGTCTGCCCATTTCAGCTTTCGTGCTCCCAGAATCGTGGCCCTCTGTCCATAATCTGGTACCTTGAGCGTTGGTCAGCTGGGTGTAGGAAGAAGGGAGACAATTACTTTTCTTTTGTGCTAAGTTACCAGTTGTAACATGGATTGCGTCCCTTTGTATACTGGTTACATTTGTTTTAATTTGCTCCCAGGCAAACATGATAATGATATATAACAATAATATATACTGCAATTTACTGGTTTTATAAGTTTCCCAAGTGTAATAATAAAGTTTGTTGAAATGGGCAGTGATCTTCTGTTGTAGCGGTAGTAGTAGAAAGAACACAAAACAAACTCGCTGTGCTGTGGTTGATGGCCCTCACTTTCTTTTGGATATAGAAGGGAGAGAAAAAGAGGACAAACAAGGGGCAATCTTTGCGATAACACTAGGAGAATGGCCATTTTTTAATCAGCCACTTTGAATGGCTAAAAGTGGCTAAATCTTTTTTATAATGGCTAAAATGGGTAGATTTCATTTCCAGGTAACTGTATATGCTCCACAAAACTCATTGTGGCGAAAGTGGAAGGTCCAAGAATCAAAAACCAAACGAACGGGCTGTCGCACAGATATAGACAAGGTGGAGCGTCAGTAACCCATATGTGAAGCGCTAGTGACCCAGATGTGGCAAGCTTTTGGCTATAAAAGGCCAGTCGGTGACATCTTGTCAGTCGGTGCTAAGCTTGCTTACCGAAGCCATGTTGGAGTTGTACGTTTGGTGGTGACTGTGAATTACGTTGGTAATGTCTCGGATTTCGTGACTGTAGTGATAGCTTAGCGGCTAGGTATTGTCCCGGTGCTGCAACTTTGATGTGCCATTTGACTTATTGCATCGAACTGTGTCAGTGTTTTCCCCCAAACCTTGGAAACTACTCATACAAAGGCTCCAAAAAGCATAAATAAAATAAATATTTTTATATAAATGTAAAGAATGGTACTTTTAGATTGAGAATAACTTTGTTTAGAACTTTAGATCTAGAATAATGTTATTTGAACGTTAATATCCCATCAATACGTTGTACATTTATACTTTTTGAAGCCTTTGAGGTTTTCGAGCGTATACAGTTACCTGGAAATGAAATCTACCCAATTTTAACCATTTTATTTTTAAATTTAGCCTTTAGCCATTCAAAAATGGCTGTTCTCCTGTGTGTTATTGCAAAGATTGCCCGAAAAAGGCACAAGGTTTCCTTATTTAAAATCTTGGCACTCAAAAAGGACCTCTGCACAAATGCTATTTGAATGTTTTACTGGTCACAAAAATGGATTGCATCATAAGGACTGATTTGGCTGACCACCGCTAAAGAAGCTAACATTTTTTTTTTACTTTCATACTAAGCTGGCACAGAAATGACCGAGCTTTAATAAAATAAACGATTATTTTATTTTATTTTTTTCTTAAATCAAGCATTGTAAACAATTTTTATTAATTTTTGATTGCTATTTACCCTCATCTTAATTTTTAGTATTTTATTTAAAAATCACAATGTGTAAAATGGTTTACAATAAATAAAACAATAACACTGCCGTGCCAGCCTTACTGAAATTGTGATTAAACAAACTAAAAATTAGGATGAATGTAAATAGTCAAAAATTAATATAAATGGTTTACAAGACTTGATTTAATGAAAAAATAAAATAAAATAATCGCTTTTTTTTAATAAAGCTCAGTCATTGATGTGCCAGCTTAGTATGAAAGTAAAAAAAAAAATGTTAGCTTCTTTAGCAGTGATCAGTTAAATCAGTCCTTATGATGCAATCCTTTTTTGATAGTTAAGTCATCCTACTTTGCCTGTGTTTCCTTGCCAAATCCACATCAATGACGTGTGCTTAGTTGGTCACGTGAGCTGTGACACGTTGTGTCCTCCTTTAACCACATCATGTTAATGAATATTTTATATTTATATTACGTCCTTATTTTCAGCATCAACACTCTCTCAGGAAAAATATTTATAATTTTCAATTCTAAATACCTAATGACAAAGAAGCTTCCCATAAAATCAACCATTTCACCTTTTTGTGTGTCAGTGTATGACACAGGACATCAATGATTTGATATATAAAGTAATTGTCATTAGTATTTGAACAAACAGACATTTTGCTTCTAATCGCTTGGTTTTGAGAATTAAAAACTTACATTTTTCAGAAATTTAGTATTCAGAACCACAAAACATGACTAAATGCACGCCTTGTTACAAATGTGTCACAAATAAGAACAGAAGAACCATTTGAACCAAGCAAAAATACAGTTAAGTTTATCTTCCTTGGGTGACTTACTGCGAAGCAATGGTTAGCAAGTTAAGCTAAGCCAGTTGCACTTACAATTGGTTGTTGACTGGATTTCGTCAAATCAGCGATTCTTTCAGTCTAATCACTGACAAATTTGTTACCAACCGACTGCAACATAAGCGTTCTTATGGCATGGACAAAATTATAAATAAATTATTGTTTCATAAGTGATTTTTTTCATATTTCGGTCAGCAATTAAAAATACGAATCGCTGACTATTCGTGAAAAAATATTTGGGTTCAACTACGATTCAATTGGCGACAATTTGATCAGACCGTAGTGTGACCTAAGCTTAGTATTACTACTGTAGGTTATTTAGATCCTCACTGGGTGCCACACATGTGTGCTAGATTGAGCTGGATCCTGGATCTAATTGGACCTTCAGCATGCCTGTCAATCATCTTTAGCAAGTGGGTTTTTACAGGGTGGGATTGCAAGCCCAGCCTTTTTTCAACCAAATAACAAAAAACGATTGAGCTAAACATAAGACATTTTCTGGTACTCTTGTAATAATGGGGTCCAGGGAAAAATATGCATAAAAGACTGAAAATTATTCCCCTTGCATTATTGTATTAAAATAAATTATTGTTTTTCTGTAGTTTTTCAATAAAATTGTTTCATAAGTGATTTTTTTCGTGTATGTCCAGACTCCCAAATTCAAGAAAAAATCTTGCAAAGGAGTTTTAATCTTTTACACATATTACGCCCTGAACCCCACTACAAGAGTACCCATTTTCCTTACTAAACAGTATGAGAAAGAGAAAGTGGCTAAAAGAAGGTGCCATTTATAAACTTACCAAACATTCCGTGGGGCGAGTGTTTAGGTGGTGGAAGTCCAAAGAAAAGTTGACCTATTCTATCGAGATACTGTTGGGGAAAAAAAAGAAAGAGAAAAACGAGAGAGCATTAAGAGCCAAATAGAAGCAGAAGAAAAAGTCCGACTTGAAAAGGATTCAAAAAGAAATTTACAATTCAAGGGAGATAACTCATTACAAAGTCTGTTGACAATGTTAAGATACAACAAAACACGAATATATCGTCCAAATTTGACAGAAATGAAAGTAAACAGTCGATGATTGGTTTGAACTGTTATCAAGAATAAAAACTAGATTCTCTCTTCTTTTTTTTAAGAAAAACACCTAATCAGAGAGGATCATTGCTGTACAATCTCATAGCAACAGCAACTTCAACTAGGTAATGGTTAATGAGCCATTGGGATGAACATTCACTGCATGTATGCAAGGTGTTAGCCATCATTCTCACCAGCTGTTTAACAGCTAATTCCCAATAGAAACCTAATTTCAATTTCCCAATTAAGCTGAGTGTCTTTGGCATTTTTGGCGTTTTTTAAAATATACAAAAATACGGATCTCGGAAAACATCCCAATCCTATAAAAACGGTTGGGAAATCAAATTCCTGGCTAACACCCTGCTAGGGTGTGGCTCTTTTCATCTTGGCAGACAGTCTTAGCAACTTCAGGACTTGAGCTGCTATGCCTGGGCACTTAGTATGGAGGATGTGTTATGCCCAAGTTCCATGCGGGGGATCGCTCCCCAGCTGGTTATGGCATCTGGACGGTTACCCATCTAGGAACTGATAAGGCTCAACGTTGCTTAACTACATTGATTGTAAGAGAACCGGTGTATCCAACACGATGTTCCTCTGTTGAAACTTGATTATAAGATACAAGAAACCATTACATTGAAGAAGAAAAAAGGCAAAGAATGTGTTATATTTGTGTCTATGAATGACTTACAATAAAAATTAACTCTTAAATTCATAGACCACTTGTAACCGCTTGTATTGACAGTGGAAATCTTCAATGAATAGAATTAAAAAATAATGGAACTCTGAATTGAACATTTTAAAAAAATAAAAAGTTCACTTAATGGTCAAAGGGGGATAATTTCAGTCAGGAGTTATTTCCCTTGTTAACGACATTCATTTTTTTTAATGAATTTTGAGAGTTAACATTGCTATTCAAGGCTTAAAAATAAAGAAAGATCAAGAATTTATAAGAATTAACCAAAAAGAAATTCACTTTGATACTGACCCGATGCCTATAAGATGATTTTACAAGTTCCCAAACAATAATTTTTTAAAACTCTTCTCAAAGAAATAAGAGAAATTGATTTACCTCTTTATATGTCGGGTCCCGGTTTATCGATGTTTCGTACTTTTCACATAAAACAGTGAAGACACTAACTTTACCACTGAAATTTTAAAACAGAAAATATGAGACAAAATAAGAAATTTAGTGTTGAGCCAGGTTTTCTTAAAAATTAATGGGCCAATCAATCATTTAATCAGAAAATATTTAGCATTTCAAATAAAAGATCAAATTCACTGGTCTGAGTCATTTTTACTGTAAAGATTTTTTTAAAAACTGATTCTATTTAATTTTAATGCGCTGAATAATCGTGTTTTATGATCTGGTTTTTCAGCAATCACTTCATTTAAAACGTGACAAAAAACAACTGAAAATCATTGAAAAGACCTTTTTCTTCCACACTAATGTACATCTGTTGATTTTCAATGTTTATTGAAAAAGTTTTACAATGTTTACTCAACATTAAAATGTTTTATAGCTCCATCACTTCTTTACCCTTCAAAAACTGAGAATTTTAACCATAAAACAACTATAAAATAGGCGCTAGGTAAAAAACCTGACCTAATGGAGCAAAACTGTAGTCATTTTTTAATTCAGCATGACCAAATTATATATATTCAGCTGAAAAACAGAACAGAAAAAACTTTTCAAACACAGACCTGAATAGGATGGAGCAAAAATAAGGTTTTTCGTAAATTTCGAAAAAGTGTAATGCTTAAAATCGGCCAAAATTGAGATAAAAATTAATTTCGGGTAGTTATCTCTTCTGTCCTGGCAACCAACCTAATATGTCTGAATCTAATGTACATATACAGGCCACACCATTGGAGCTAGAGGGCTGAAAATTTCAACATTTACACCTTATTATGTTTAGAAAAAATGTTTTGCTTTTTGAGAATTCCCCACGACTACCAATCAGTTGGTCATGATTTCTAATCACCATAGGGGAATGTTAATTTTAATCTCATAAATTTGATGAGGATTGATAGACAATCACTGAAGAGTTTACTCCCCTAAATTTGGTGAGGATTTATCTTGTTCTTTTTATGGTAGAAAAACAAAGTCAACTCCAGACTTGGACTGGAATTTGACAAAAGAATATCCTAGTCCCAAGCAGTTAATAAATATCACTTAACATTTTGCAGATTTAAATAATGAATCTGACAGAAAGCTTAAGGCTGCCTTGACCATCCTAGAATGCAGCTTCATTGAATTAATTTTCATCTCTAAGAAAAAATCTCCAGTTGGTAATGAAATCTGATATTTACAAAATAAACTTTCACAAGGTGTCATATGGTAGTAGTAATTGACAGTGTGGAAATGAAAGATTGAAAAGATGTGTTACATCTCAAAATTTATTATGAAGATAAAACTTTATGCAATTCGCCCTATTCAGGCATCATCAGGAGTCATGCAGTAAAATTGTAAAAATTGTGGATTTGCAACCCATTACACATTGAGAGCCTTTCTTTCCTTTTCTCCAGGACACAGCCATCATTTATTCATTTTGCTACTACCATATCTTACATCCACGCAACAAACAAGGTGTCATATACAAACCTTCAGTTACTTTATATGCCGGACTATAAGAAAAATGGTTTACTAGGGTATTTGGAGGACTACCACTCACAGCAACTCGTCCAAGCCCCATAACTGTCCATATCAAACTTCAGTTGATATCTCCCTAGTCATAATCCCAGCACATTGGACACAGTTTAATATTTGCAAAGGTCCTATGCACAAGTTTCAAATTGAAAATTTAATTCTACAATTTCTAAACAGCACCTTTACAACAAGTTTGTTTAGAACTGATAAATATATCCTGAACAAGACAGTCCTTTTGTTACCTCTCAGCAAACAAGGCCACCCTTTAAAATGTTATAGAGAAGAAAAAACTGTACTACCATTTGCAAACATGAAAATACTGGGTGTCCCACGAAGTAACTTTGTATAAACATATTTTCATTTCTTTTCTGCACTCTAGATACATGGATTACATAAAAAGTTTAATGGAGACAACTCCTTTACATACGTTACTTCCCTTACAATGGGTACAAAAAAAAAGGGACAAATCTTTGAGACACCCTGTATAAATTTTTTATTTTTATTTTTTTTTTTTTTTTTAAAACGTCAGTAGAATTGTCAATGCTTACGTTTCGAGCGCCAACAGAAGAAACCATATGAAATTGAGTAACGGTTTCAAAAAGGGAGGATCTTCTTTGAGGTCTGGGTGTTCTTTGGTGTACTTCAAGAAGACAACATTGGCAGTGTCTTTATTCTGGAGGCACAAGAACCTGCAAGAAAAACACAAAACATCTTGATTCTATTGTAAAACAGGTCTGGTTAGTCACTAAATAGAAACTGTCACATGACCAACATCTTTTGGCAGCAGGCCATGTTGGGGGTGATCAATTAATCAGCCCTAAAATATAATCAATTATTCCTTAGCCTATGGCCCACCCTTCCACAAAATGTCATTGAGAACTTTTGGCGATAGTGTGTGGACAGAGACAAAAATGAGTGAATACATATACCCCTTCCATCTTCATTAGCAGAGGTAAAAAGACTGGACGAGGAATCAAGGGAGACAACTCTGCATCTTGCTTTTTACTTTGATTTAAACTCAAAGAAAATACTTTACCCAAATCTTATGTTCTACCGTATATGCTGATGTGCAAATCGACCCCATAACCTCTGAGCTGTTCATTCTGGTTTAGGTCGACCCCTTTAGAATAAAGCAGCAATACTTCTGACACGTCCAGGGCATCTAAAATGGACTGATATGACCCATTAAGGCTTGTACAGATAAGTATTTGATATTGCCAGAGTTCATAAATCTCAAGGCTAATGCCTACATCCTTATTTTTTTTTTATTATTATGGGATGAAGTATTGTAACATAAATTTGACTAAATTTGACTAGTTTTTACCTGTGTCTTAATTTTAGTTTCAATACGTGCTATTGTTTCTATGGCAACGAATTACAGCACGATCGGAATTAAAGAGTAAGTCTTCGCGAGAATCATCCACAAAGACTTTTGTGCCAAATCATAAAAGTCTTTAATAAAAATAACTTGTTTTTAGTCCAAATTTGATTCTATTTTTTATTTATTTTATTAAATGAAGTATTGTCAATCATTATTAGTTCAGTGGTAAGAACGGTGCGCGCTAAGTGAGTCACCCTCAGGCATAGAGGGTTGTGAGCTTGATTCTCACCTGGAACTTATTCTTTATTCCAACCCATGCTTTTACTCACTGCTGAAGGGAAACCAGCCTGAGTTTAGTTGTGATAAAAAGCAACATCAATTAAGATGACGGTAAAGAGTAGCAAAAAATAATAATTTTTTTCTTTTTTGTCGGGATCAGCAGTTTCTGGGGTGGAAAATCGAAATACAGCAATACTTTGTATAGTGTGGTTAAGTGGTGCCAAAATTTGTCCATACTGTTCAAAACCACACTGTATTTTTTCCAGCTTACACTTAGTTTCATTGGTTTGTACAGCAACACCTTAACCATACTACATCAAAACCCGCACAAATCAAAACTGCACTATTCAAAGTATTGCTGTATATTTTCTATGTAACTGAAGTCATTGTAAAATTTTGCATCGACAATATATTTTAACTTTGAAATTTAAAAATTGCTCAGAGGCAAACATTTGAAATATATTAGAGTGTGCAAAAGTTTCCAGTGAAAAAACAGTTTTCAACCGGGTATTCAGTTTCTAGTTTAAAAAAAAAGAAGAAAACAAGAGCACTGAAAACTTTTGCACACACCTAATAAAATCAAGGTATTTGAAATAATTAAAATGTCAAAATTAAATTCTTTTTATTCTGTTATTATTATTAGCGTTATTCTATTTATATGAAGCTACCATTTTTATTTTTCAGCAGAAAAACAAAAATAAAATTAATTTCTAAAACCTCAAAAAATATTTTTTCATATTTATAATTGAAAAATTTTCAACCTTACATAAAATTCAAGACAAAAAAAAAAAAAAAAAAAAAAAAAAAAAAAAAAAATGACTGAATCATTTCTTTCTTGTTCAGCCACTTTATATTTATTTATTAAATAAAAATGACTATGGCAGTGGTTTCAAAATTTTGAAAACTCCAGGGCTCCTTCTAAAAAGGAAATATTATGGTGAACCCCTATTTTCAGAATTTAGTTCTTAGACTAATAAATTAATTACAAATAAAAGAATTTTTTGACCTTTAAAAATCATATTTATTTAAAATGAATAAATATTTGAATTCTAATATATGGTAGAGGACTGTGTACAATAATTATGTTTTTTGATAGCTGTGCAATGGATGATGTTTCTCTGCCACCAGATCCGCAATGTCAGGTTCAGAGGGAACACTGCTGCGGATCCCCAAGCATTATTTGACAGACCCCCAGTACTCCACAGACCCCACTTTCGAAACCACTGCTCTATGGGCATCTCAATATACAAAATACATATTTAACATTAAAATACACACTAAGTCAAGTTGTAAAAATGTGTATGAAAACTTAATAAGAAATTACAAGCTTATCAGTACAAAGAAACATTTACCAGGCACATTTAATTTTCTTAAATTCTTCTATATATTTCAGATAATTCCCAAAATTGAATTGAATTTCTATCCTAGATGATCTAAATTTGTCTAAGTTATTCTTAAAATCTCAAAAAAATAATTTTTCATATTTATAATTGAGAAATTTTCAACCTCACATAAAATTCAAGACATAAATCACTGAATCAATAGGATTTTCTTCGTTGTTCCGCCTCTTTCTCTCTAAAATTCATAAACTGCTTGTAATTGACAGTAGAACTCTTCAATGAATAGCATAAAAAACGTGGAACTCTGAATTGAATAAAAAAGATTCGTCAAAGGGAGATAATTTCAATTAGGAGTTATTCCTTTGAAATTCTAATTTCTATGAATTTAAGAGTTAAAATTGTAAACTTTTCAGAAAGAAAAAAAAAGGTAAGAGACAAGTGAATTTTGCTTACTGCAATACAGCCTGGGCAATAAATAAATCCACCTCTGAAGCAAATCCTTGTGCGACATGATATTCTATAAGAAGGTCAGCGGTACTGGGACCATCGGTTGAGTGGAGGAAATGGTACCTGGCTTGTGCATAGTTCTTCTCTACAAAAGAAGAAGAAAGACAAATCCGACAATGAAGACGAAGAGAGATTAAACATTCAACTGACAAAAAGAAAATACATTGCAAATTGCAGAAATCAAATAACGCCACTTGTTTGACAATTAAATTATTGTATGTTTAGGCATATAAGATGATCTTCAAAGATGAGTCAGTGTTTTTGTATCTGGCCTTATCTCAAAATAATTAATGGAATTCCTAATTATGGTACACCATTCCTTAAAATCTCTCCTCAAACTGGAAATCTATTGACAAGACAGATTTCAAAAACTAAAACTACTAAACAATTAACAATAAACTATGAAAATGAAAAGTATTTTCAATTTCAGTGTTCTAAACGTTATAAATATTAAAATTCTAAAACTTCAAATTCTTTTTTAAAATTTTTAAATTAATGTTTTTATGAACATAGTTCCGTCTTCTGATGTATATATACGGCTGTTTAGGCCATTTTCAACATCTTTCAAGCATTTTGTAAGTATGAGCATTATTAAATTATTTTTGATTGGTGTTTAGTTTCAAATTGAACCAATCAAACTGAATCTCTTAAACAATTAGATTTTTTTCTAATAGAGTAATAATATATTTTTGGAATAAGTTGCCTAGTTATGTTAAAGATAGCAATAATATGCAAAGTTTTAAAAATAATTTAGATAATTCAAAAAAAATTATGGAAAAAAAAAAGAAAAGAGAGATTACAAGGACATTTTTGGAAGCTGTCAGATGAGATTTTCAAGAGAGTTTGATCTGTGCTAACTTGTAGATGTTTGTATTTATGTACATTTGGATATGTTTTTATGAATTTTGTATTTGTTTAGAAGTTGATGTGTAAACATTGTGTATAATTTGGAGATGCCCAAAGAGGCATAATAAAATAAATAAATAAATCACATAGTTACACATGGATAAAAAAAGTAACCAAAAATATTTCTTTTTTTAGGTTACCTGTCCAAAAAATGAACCCAAATCTTTTATGTATTATAGGATGTCCTGATTTGTACAAAGGGTCAACTTTGACTGACCAATTGATACACTCCAATAGATACGACTGTCGGTCAGGATTCTCTGCTTCCATAGATTCAAAGAGATTGGCTATTTTGTCTGGAAGAAACAAAAATCAAGAAAATGGTTCAGGTGAAAAGCAACAAATTATGGATAAAACAATAACACTGTGCAACTCTTTTCTGTCCCTGGGTAGTGAGTGTTATTTTCTAATTGCTTATGTGTAAAATGTATAGAAAATATCAATTATTCCCTTCAAACTTTGGCCAGTTTCTCGGCACCCATCATCTCTCTCCCACTCTTCATTCTCCGGCCGACAAAACTGTATACTATGAAATAAAAATATGTCACATATTTTTACAACCAGCTTTTGAGTCCTTCCTTTCTATCCAAGTTCAGCATTTCCCCCCCGCAAACGAGCAACCCACGACGAGACATTTCATGGCATCAGGAAATTCACCCCACTATACAACACATATGAATATCACTATCCTAGCCACAAAAGCAAACTTTGAAAGGAATAATAGCCATTTTCTATTCTCTCAACATATAAGCAATCAGAAAATAACACTACCCAGGAACAAAAATCACGTTGCCCACAGTTATGGGTTGCAAAAAATTACAAGCTTTTATTTCTAAATAGTAATTCAAGAATAATATTAAAAAAAAAAAAAATTTAAAGATTATTTATGAACATAGATTTGAAAATTGACATTCATGTCACATGCAAAAATTGATATTTTTTTTTCTACTGTTTTACAAAGTTTATTTCTGCTCTAAGTGTTATGATTTGCGTATCCTGCCACCTGTGGCGGAAATGTAAGTGACCTCGATCACCTTAGGAGATGGGTATATTGCATCAATGTTGTAAACAGGAAATGGTGACTGGTCATTGACACCGTGAGACACCACGTATGCATTGGCGAGATCTATAAAGTAGAAGACAATCATCCTTCCCCGGGGAAGCGGACAGAAATCTCGACACTCAAAGAAGACAGACAGACATCAGCGGAGCCTAAAGGCACGACACCACTGTCCCTGTTGGGGGACAGCCTAGCGGTTCTCCTTATCTGCTCTCTTCCACTCTTCACTATCCGGCCAACAAAGATGTATGTTGTGTAATAAAAATATGTCCAGATATTTTTACAAACAAGTCTTGAGTTTCCTTAATAGTGAAGTCCAGGACACCCCGCTATATAACATAAGAAACATTGAACAAAGAAAAAGCATATACAGTATCGTCATAAATATTTGAAAGTAAAAAATGTGCATGTTTCAGAAATGAAAAAGTTATGAAGTGTATACATTAGTTATAAACACTTCAATGTTTACCCTTTATTTTATTCCCCTCCCATACAGCTAAAGAAGCCTAAACCTATCTTCACTTCCTTTCTTTCCCTTTCCTTCGTAGGGAAGAAAGAAGACTAAGAATCAACACGACAGCCTCCGCCCTCCCTCAATAGACCCTCACTATGTGTTGTATGGTCATCTCTCTGGACTTTACTACCACACCTGCGACTGTCAACCCTTTGATTTCACCAAGCCGAATTCATGAAAATTTCCATGCTTTTTTTGCCCACCTCTCTTTCAACCTTTCAGTTTTAATTTTAAACTAATCAGTACTTTTTTCTATTAGAATAAAAATTGGCCTCATGATAATCAATAATGGGCCGATTATTGAGTATCTCAAAATGTCCAATATCGGCCCGATTAATCAGTTAACCTCTAGCTGAGAACCCATGCTATGCTACTGCTACCGACTCACACACCACGACCCTGACTCCACGACTCACACACCACGATCCTGGTAAAAGTCGACTAAATTCAAGAAGAAATTGGAGATGAAATTCAAGAAATTTAAACTTACTGACAGGATCTTCAGACACTGGAGAACTTGAAGTCTGTAATGTGTTTATGTAAAGTGAGGCTAAGTCTGTTCCACTCGTTTGCTACAAATATACAAAAGAAATGTCTCAACGGATATATTGAAAATAAAAGGCAAAATAAATACATAAAATAGGAGGCAAAAACCACAAAAATGGTTTCCCAGCAGGGGCGTATATTCTGGGTGTGCTAGGTGTGTGTTGCACACCTACCAAAGAATTCATCATGAATAGTAATTTGATAATAATATAATTGTGGATCAAAATGGGAAACTAGTTTTTTCTGTCCCCTGTAATGAAATGTTTTGGCAGTTGTGCTGAAATTGCAGTGCACACTTCACAGTCTCCACTGCTAGTTGTATCTGGATATGGCTCAAGGTGGATGGTGGGAATAGGAGAAAGCAATACAAATAAAGAATAGAGGTGTGCTGTTTCAAGAGCAGGATGATATAGGGATTGAGCACCCCAAAATTGACCAAATTGAAACGCACACATTTTGTCTCGATACTGGATGACGTCACAGCATATTATTTAAATTTTAATTTTGTTTAAAATACATTTTTGTCTTCCTTTCGACATTTATTTTATTTAGGAACTTTTCATTTCCAGGTATTCATTTTTTGGTGATGAATGAAATGAATGAAAACCACTTTTTTCATCTTGATCATCAAGTGTGTCAACTTTAAGATTTTCATTTGTGTTTTACTATATTCACAATTATGAGCAG
>VCCN01002456.1:312408-324143 GCA_006491835.1 Architeuthis dux
GTATCTAGATGCATCTATTCACAAAGTATCTAGCATTGATTAAGCTGATTAGTCATTATGTTACACTGACATTTTCTTGTTACTAGCATCACTTAATATCCATTGTATTTTTGTTTTTTTTACATATTGGGGTGTATCAAAAGTATTTTTGTTTTTTAGAGCTCCTGTATATTTTTTTTTACGCTTATGTATTGTTCTACATATGGTATCTTTCACTGATCCTAGCTTTTCTGGAAGTTTTTGAGTGGTAATCGGGTTCTCCTCTAACTTGCGTTTTAAACCATCATAAACGACAACTGATAGTCCTCCACTTCTGTGCTTTCTTTCAAGGACCAAGTTACCACCCTTAAACCGCTTTGGGGCAGAACGGTCAGATAATGTTTCCTTCCCTTCAACTTCTCGATTTCTGCAAGCAGAAGCAGCTTTGAGGCCCAATTTATAATAATGCTCAAAATTGCGAGAATCTCGATACTGTATCCGCCATTTTATCATAGCATCTGAAACAAAAGGTACAGCTGATTAGTATTGATAATGATATGATATATAAATAATAATAATATAGTGGCGTCCATAGATAGTTAGATTTAGATGTGTACATAAGATAAGCTTTGGAGTAAAGGTCTGTAAAAAAATGAAAATACTTTTCATACACCCTTATATTTGCATGATATTTTTTCATGTTTATTTTTTGTATCTTATAACATGCTAAAAATTTTTGGTAAAAATCTACATCCGTTAATCAAGTTGGAAAAAAAATAGAAGCAATTTTTTTTTCTCCAGTAAATTTTTGTGCTTTTAATCTGTTGGACCCTAACAATCTGCCTTTTTATGGTTTTACGAAGGTTTCTATGGTAAACAGGACCATTACTTTCCAACCGTTGTATTGAAGTGAGGCTTCGAAGTATTTGGTTACTTCCCTTGTGAGGCTTCTTTGATATTTTTTTTTTTGATTTCATTAACTTTTTTTTTTTTTTTTTTTTTTTTTTTTTTTTTTTTTTTTTTTTTTGGTGGACCCCCGTGCATACTCCTAGGTGAACACACATGCATGCGCACCCTCAGGCAGCCCCACACCAAAAAACCTTAATGAAAACACAGAAAAATCATCAAAATATCAAAAACTTTAACAACCTTCACAAGAGAAGTAACAACATGCTTTAAAGCCTCACTTCCATACAACAGGCGGAAAGTAACGGTCCAGTTTACATTGTAACTACCCCCCCCCTGTAAAACCTTTAAAAAAACGGATGAAAAAGCACAAAATTACTGGCGAAAAAAAAATTATTTCTATTTTTTTCAACTTGATTAATGGATGTAGATCTTTACCAAAATTTGAACATTAAATTTGTTGACTTCATTATTTACAACATTCTTTAACTCTTAAATTTCATCCTACTTTTGAAGTGTTGGTATCTGCATGGTGGGTCATTTTTAACACCACCTTTTAATCTTCATATATCTAGGAGAACAGGTCCATATACTGCCCACCATTTTGTTTAGTCCCCAATCTGATCAACAGATGGCAGAGTAGTTCAGAGTTAAGCAATGACTTGAATGGCAAAGGGGTTACTAGTTTTGTACAAATGAGATTTCTTAGTTTATTTTAACATTTCACCAGTTGTGTCTAGCTTCTGAAAAAGTGATGGAGATACAAAAAATTGTCTGTTATACTATATAGTGCATTTTTCTATAAAAAAAACCCCAATGAACCGTCAAAATGAACTAAGAAATCTCATTTGTACACAAGGTCTTCTGAATTGTCATTTCAATCTAATATTGTCGGATAAATTATAATCCACATTAATACACTGGTCATATATTTATATATATTCATAAGACATTTTTATTAGGAACATATATTTGCTCGGCACTGATTCTCGGTTGCAGAACAAGTGGCCTAAATCGTATAAAGAAATGAGCGTTGAGTAGAATTGGTGCTGAGCAAAGATATATTCCTAATAATTATATATATATATAAAAACAATCACTATTTGGATAATGTTATCCAACAGGATGATATTAATGACTATGCGGAAAGACAAATTGTTTCAACAATTTACTGACCTGTTTCGCTGGTTACATCTTCATCAAAGTAATAACGAAAATACAAAAAGAAACAGGGAAAGTTCACTACTTGAAATTACTGGTAATCTTCGGTAATAGTCTTTAATACTAGTAGTAATTCACATATCTCAGCAAAAGTAGCCACATTGTTGGGATTACACCTCCAAAAAGTCAGCCCCGGCATCTGCACCAAATGATGGTTTCTCTTGAACCTGCGCTCCTATTTAGATATTACACTGTAATATGTATTTCAGCACAGGTAGCCATACTGTCGGGTTTACACCTCCAAGAACAGGGCAGCAGTCCTCTACAGCCAGCTTGGGCACCTGTACAGGGGTGGCAGGCCCCATAGCCAGCTCGGGCACCTGCACAGGGGTGGCAGGCCTCATAGCCAGCTCGGGCACCTGCACAGGGGTGGCAGGCCTCATAGCCAGCTCGGGCACCTGCCAGGAGAAGGAAACTCCCGTCAAACCTACGACCTAGGGAAAAGGCTGCTATCCGTGCCACTACGGTGGACCATAGCGTGCAAATCCAAGGTTTAAAGGGTGGGGTCGGATGCGCGCACGTTGCACTTCACCTTAAAACTCCATTGCGCAGACTACGGATTTCCCATGTTCAGGCCCCACCTACCTAGGACCCGAACAATGAAAACCCGTCCCAAATCTCCGTCCGCAGAGCCAAGTCATTCATTCATTCAATTCGCATGTATAATGACAATAA
Source organism: Architeuthis dux (assembly GCA_006491835.1). Lineage (NCBI taxonomy): Eukaryota > Metazoa > Mollusca > Cephalopoda > Oegopsida > Architeuthidae > Architeuthis > Architeuthis dux. Next base: position 315,190 of record VCCN01002456.1, read on the forward strand.
TTGAGTTCCCAAGATCATATTCAAATCTTTTAAATATTGATGTTTGACTTTAAAAAAAAATCAGTAATTTCAATCTTTGAACTTTTTCTGTTTCTTTTTGTATTCTTGTATTACTTTGATGGTGTAACAAGCGAAACATGTCAGTACATTGTTAATTCTTCAAACAGTTTGTCTTTCCACATTGAAATGCCAATTCAGAAGGCCTTGTTGTGTACAAATGAGATTTCTTAGTTTATTTTGACATTTCGCCAGGTCATTCTGGCTTTTTCATAAAAACTGATGGTGATACAAGAAATTATCTGTTATATATGGTCCGTGTCTGGTTGTGTGCAGGTCTAGTGATTGGTAATTAAATTAATTTTTTAACAAGGTCTTCTGAATTGTCTTTTCAATCTAATATTGTCGGTTAAATTATTATCTACATCAATACACCGGTCATATGTATGTATGTGTGTGTTGAGCTTGGCATCCAGCCCTCATTTTTAATGGCTAAATTATTGGAGGGAAAACAATTGTACAACACTCAATAATGAATATGCTTCATCTTAGAATTTCAGACAAGCAATGTTTTCAAAGTTTCTGGTTTATTAAATAACATTATTTCAAAGACAAGGCAAGAAATTGTCTAAATTCTGTTTTTTCTTCAGCAATTTTTCGGGTAAGTTGGTCAAAGAATTTCAAACCCAGACAGACCATAACATTTTTTAAAAAATCTTTTATTTTGAACTCTGTTAAATTTATTTTAAATGAAGTCTCACCAAAGTTGATGTTGTGGCTCAAATTTTCTACTAATTTATCTGCAAGACCTGGAATGCTACTAACCTAACTTGATATTTTTTATTTTAGGCCATATTGTGAAAAGGAGTTTAGTCTTATTTTCCTAGGCCATCATCAGTGACAAATGCAATAGAACCAATAAACTATTGTTCTTGAGAAATACCCTAAAGTAGGGTTTCTTGAACAGGGTTCAGCATCCTATATTTTCGGTTTTTATTAAAGCCATGCTTAATGTAGAATTAAGACTAACTTTATAAATAACCATAGTCATGTATTTTTATAAATTTTGTATTTAAAAATTATACTATATCATGCTTGCAAAAATATATCTACAGTATCGACCATAAATAAGTACACCCCTATGTTATAGAAAGTTAATTTTCTTCTAAACCATAGCAGGATTTTATTATTTCTAGTAGAAACACAATCAAAACATATTATCAAGAATTATTTATGACCAAACTCTGTTGCCAAAAATATGAATATGTTGCTGTCCAGATGAATGCAACAGTTTCAATGCTGGAGAGTATGATCATAAATAATACCTGATAATATCTTTTATTGTGTAATGTTCCACTAGAAATCATAAAATTCTGCTGTTTCGTTTAGAAGACAATTAACTTTCTATTAAAAAGTGGTAGGGGTGTACTTACTTATGGGCGATACTGTATATATCTTTTAGGTTCCAAAAATTGTTCCTGTCCAAATTTGGCAGATCTGCTACCGGTCCCTGACACATTGGGGTCATTCCATGTCAAATCAACAAATTTTAAAGGCAAAAATACCATGACCATCTCTGATTTTGTTCAAATTTGGCACAATTATAGATCTTTGAGACATTGAATGGTATCTGTCTCATATTTCAGGCTCAAACTGACCTCTGAACTTTTCAAAAAATGTGAATTATTGAAGGCAATGACAAAGTTTGAAAATCAATATCTCAGTTGTTTTTACACCTAGAAAGTTCATTTACATACTATTTTAAAGTACTCGAGTAGATCTATGCTTAATCAAATTAAGACAGGACATGTATTTTTAATATATCTCCAAGTACATTCTTTTTATTTTACAAAAAAACCTTTTCTCGGGTTTTACAAGGGGGATTCTATTTACAATGTAATTATAATCTAAAACTCGGCCCTGACTCTCCGTCATAGTTTAAAAATTAAGTCGGCATGTAATAAAATTCTTTATTGATGAGACCAATTGGCATAATCATGGTGACCAAAGCTCCTATAATTTCCATATAAAATGAGATATTCCATTTGAAAATTCATTTAACATGCACAAATTGACTTTTTTGTGAATTTTAGTTCATTAAAATCCTTGTAGCACAAATTCCCGTCTGTTCACCACCATGAAATTTTGTACATATCCTACCAAGGGCCAGGCCAATTATTCACCAAATTTAGAAAAAGAATTGGTCAACACTTCAAATGACCTTCAAAAGTGTGAGGTCAACTTTTTAAAAAATTATTAATAAAAGTTTTAGATCTACTTGAGTACTTTTAAAATGGTATATAAATGAGATTTTTAGGTGTAAAAACAACTGAGATATTTATTTTCAAACTTTGTCATTACCTTCAAAAATTCACATTTTTTTGCAAAGTTCAGAGGTCAGTATATCAATGATCTACTATTGTGCCAAATTTGAACAAAATCCATGATGGTCATTGTTTGACCCCTCGTTGATTTGACATGGAATTATCCCTTGGCAAAAAACCTTGCTGGTCCGTGAGATTAAAGCTGATGTTAATGCATTATAAAATAGTTTTGATTTCCTCTTTACAATATGGCTTAATCTGAATTATAAGGCCTGTTTCTTTTTAGACTAACCCCTAACACCTACAGCCAGTCTAGCCCAACCCACTTCTCAACTGGTACTCACCACCCCTCACTGACTTTGTGTTTGTCCCCCTCATTTAATATTTCTCCACATCAAAAGTTGTTCTGTTGTGACTGTGTGCTTTTGTCTGTTTTTGTCTTGTTTTCATTTCTTTTATCTACATTCATTTCCCACACATACCATTTCTTTGAATGTCTTGTTTCTCTACAATATTTGCCGGTCTCTGTGATAATAATGAAGAGAGTATTGACCCACAGTGTTCGGCTGAAAAGCAAATCAGTTGGTCCCAAACACATTATTTAAAAATAAATTTCATATCATTTTGTTATAATGTAAAGTTGTTTATAACAATGAATGTAAATTGTTCTGATTTTTGTATCCTTTGTTTAAGGTTTATTATCAGCCAGTTATAGTTATCTAAAAGACCCTGTCCCAAAGTGGTCGCAATAAGTGGTGACCCTACCCCAAAGTGGTCGTGATAAGTGGCGACCCTGTCGCAAAGCGATCACGGTTGTTTGTGGTCAACAGAATGCTTATTCTCCAAGCTCACTGCAATGCAAATCTCTATTATCCACGTATATAAAATGTAATGTATATCCATATATTTCATATTGTTGAATTTTAAATAATGATATAATTCGTGGGAAACAAGCATAATATTATTTATAAAATAAATGCTGAATTTAGAGAATAATAACAAAAGATAACAAAAATCCATTTGTGGTCAACAGAACGCTATTCTCCAAATAGGTATATAAATGAGATTTTTAGGTTTGAAAAAAGTGAGATATTTATTTTCAAACTTTGTCATTACTTTCGAAAATTCACATTTTTTGCAAAGTTCAGAGGTCAGTATATCATAATGGTCTACAATTGTGCCAAATTGCAATGCAAATCTTTATTATCCATGTATATAAAATGCAATATATTTCATATATGCCGTCATTTTTGACGGCACAGGTAATATAGTCTCAATAATAATAATAATAAAGAAATCCCTGCTTAACTGTGTGACTTTGTTTTTTTTTGTTTTTTTAGAACCGCAGCACGATGGATGACGACGTGATAATCGAGGGCACAGCCTCAAACTCACCGGCAACATCCGCGCTGAGCAACCCTGGCACCCCCCGGCCGGATCTCGACATGCATGGCAACCATGGCACCCCGCCACCACCAGCCATGGCGAACCGGCCCCAACAAATGCCCCCACTGTCGCAGCACCCTCAAACAAAGTACACCCAACTCTTGGCAGTCATCGAGGACATGGGTAAGGATATACGTCCAACGTATTCCGGCAGCAAGTCCTCTGCTGAGCGTTTGAAGCGTGGCATCGTGCATGCTCGTATTTTGGTGCGAGAATGTTTGATGGAGTGTGAACGCAGTGCCAGAACCTAAACAAAAAAAAGCACCCCCCCCCCTGCAGAACCTAGGACAATTTTTTTTGGCTGAATACGATCAAAAATGCCCCTACCTTCTTATTTTTTTCTTCTTAAACATTTTCATAATCCTCATTTTATTTTTATCAGATAAATCATTGTCAACCATTTTTTCTTTTCTTTTTCTTTTTGACTAGTACTAGTAATTTCTTTATTATACACTGATTTAGTTGAACTAGTGTCCCCATCTTGGTTGGATGCTAGTCTGAGTACATTAGTGTATAATAATGATAATACCTCATCTCAGAAATTCAGAGCAATAGTATTTTCTTTCATTTTGATTTTAGTTGCTTTTTTCATCGCAATGTGTTAACTTCTTTTTCCTTCGAAAGAATCACAGACAGCAAATGGAATAGGCAGGTCCTGCCGGTCTGAGTAATTGCGATGAAAAGCAACCAAAATTAAGATGAAAGAAAGTATTAGTCAAAAAGATTAATTATGATTATCATAATCCAAATCTCTGTCTCTATCTCTCTTCATAAAACTTAGATCCTTTTTATTTTCATACATTGATTAATTGATTCTCCAGGGCGCCGATGTTTTTAAGCTGCACGTGTGAAGAGACGCTTCTATTCACATTCTCCAGCTTTTTTACATCAACCTTTAGCACTCTGCATTCTTTTTCAAGGGCGCCAAGATTTTGTGCACTTAGTAACTTTGAAAGCCTGTAACTTGCGTGTCTCTTCATGTATGACTGAAGTGGACATGACAACTGCAAAATTCAAACACGCTATTGTTCAGTGATCGGAGTCGCCAGCAGTGGCAGGACAAACGTTTTGCTCTGCAAACGAAATCCCCAACAGAGTACTAAATGTTAGAGATGCATATATAGTCTAAAGTTTAAGATAATGGGGGTAGTGGAAGTTTAAACTGGAGTCTTAATACGACCGTTAACAACAGACTAGCATCAGAAACACTTTAAAACCTAATTTTTTTTAATTTTCTATCGTTTGAGAAGGGTCTTTTATATTCAAATAGTTCTTCGGACGATTGAACTCTTTCTTGTTGTTTGTGTTAACAAAACGTTTCGGCCGATTCATTCTTTGGTCTTCAGGTGTAATATCAGAATCTGATGTTGTAAACAGACGTTTTTAATTTCCAAGTAGGTAACCCTTATAACGTAGGATTCAGGTGTTTCTTTGACCTTGTCAGGTTTGGGTTTGTTGAGTAGCGGAAGCCACATCAGGTTGAACTCTGCACTTGTCTGACTAATGCATTCTGTCGCCATGTTGATATGTGCTGCCTCTTTGATTTTTCTGTTTCCAACAGCACGTCAAAGTTAACACAAACAAAAAGGAGTTCAATCATCCGAATAACTATTTAAATGCTAATTTTTGTTGTTAACTTGAATGTCATTTCTTTTTCTTTATTTTCTTTTGTTTTCTCTCTTTTTTTTCTTCTCTTTTTTTCTTTTTCCCCCTCATGGTATTAGAACCCTAAAATATTGCCAACATTTTCTAGAACTAGGTTCTGATGGTTGCAGGATCTGCCTATTTCATTTGCTGTTTGTGTTTCATTTGAAGGAAAAAAAAAATAAATTAAAAAAATAAAGTTCAATCATTAACCTTTTCTACGGTGAAGAAAGGGTTAACTTGGCCCCCAAACCCTTACACACTTGATCAACAAAAAATACAACAGAAGTCTGCTCCCTAGATGGCTACCTAGTTTGGCCTAATAAGTAGCGCCGGCCCTGATTACGGAATTGAACTTTCTTTAAAACCAGTTGAAGCAGGTCCGTTCTTCTGTCAAAAGGAAGACTCTATTGTAGGAATCTGCTAGTCCTTATATGATTTTGGATTTTGCATAAAGTCTAAATGATGAAAAACCCCCAAAACATGTCAGTTCTAATTAATGACAAACAACTGACATATTACGATGCAGTGGAGGGAACAAGTCTAGATTGGAAATTACAGCACAGATGTCAATGAATTCTTGAAAATGATTCGTTTAATAATTGACATTTTTGTGTGTTTATTCAGTATCAGGGTGGCCAGAAGGGGAGATAATCCAAGCTTTATCTTAGAGACTTACCCAACAGAGGCATTTCGCTCAATGTCCAAATTCGACGCTATTCCAATGCCTGTGTTGGTGAAGTCTCTTGAGATAAAGCTTGGATTATCTACCCTTCTGGCCAAATCTGGCGACCCTGTTCAGTATTCAAGTTGGCAGTGAAGAAGAATTGTTTGGTCGCTTGTTTTTGGACTAAAGTAAATTCTGGATGGGTCTTGTGACCCACCAAGAAGTTTTTCTTGTACTTTTTATTTAAAGAAAAAAATGAAGACAATTGTCTTTGATTCTAAAAGTTTTTTTGGTTTTTACAATTTAAATAGCATAGTACGCATAAAAAATGATGGAATTATTTACATATGGATCGGCACTTCTGCCTAGAATCAGAGTATCTGTGCGCTCTGCCTAGTGTCAAAGTGTTGTTCTGTTCCCCAGTCGTGCTCTGCCAAGGATCAGTGTAGTATCTGTGCTCTCACTGTAGTCTTACATAAAAAAATATATATGTATGGACACACATTGCATTTTATGTATGTGGATGATCTTTCTTCTCCGAGAACAGATAAAATTTCTTTTCACTGACCACCGGAAAGCCAACCTTATGAAAGTAGCTTGGTTTTTTTTTGGTTTTTTTTTTTCATTAAATAAAAAGACAAAACCACTTCCTTAACTGACCTATGTTTCTTTTTAACTGAGCTCCTTACTTTACATTATTTGACGTAAGTAATATGATATAAGTAGCGGATATGGTGTGATTCACAGGGGTAAAAAGCGGTATTCATAAGGCTAAAGAAGGGAGCAGCATTTATTGCCTCCCCACAAGGGCCAAATGTGACACACAGTCTAGTTTACTGCGGGTTGTGCTAGAAATTGTCTAGTTCCCTCGGCACTTCTCAATCAGTCAGTGGGTTACAATCTCCACACCACCACTTGTCTCTATTTATTTTAATTTCAAATGTCTTTAAAAAAAACATTTTCTGAAGTCTTTTGTACCTTTGAACCTAAGAATAAAAATAAAGAAATCTTTTTTTTTTTTTAAACTTTGTACTTTTAGATTTTGAACGTCAAAGTCAATGGGTTTGTTTTTTCTCAAAAGGGATAAAGATTTTTTTTCATTTTGATGCATAAATGTTCACCCTTTTTTCTGCCTTCATTCCTGATATTTTTATTCTCTTTGCTGTGAGTTTAGAATTAAACAACGAAAAAATCCACACAGTAACAAATGGAGGCTTATTTTTTGAAATCTTAAATTGAGGCTTTTTTTTTTTTTTTTCTTAATTTTTAAAACTCTTAAATTGTTTCCTTTTAGTCATGGTCTGTCTCAGGGTTGCCAAATTTGACCAGAAGGGGTGGCAACCCGAATTTTATCTCCGAAATTACCAAATTCTATGTTGGTTAGGTCTCTGAGATAAAGCTTGGATTATCTCCCCTTCTGGCTAAATCTGGCAACCCTGGTCTGTTTACCAGAAATTCTCAGCATAATAATCTCTCTGTCTCTTATATAGTGCCTAACTTACTAGCCACTGACACTATATAAATTTTAGAATCCAAACTCCTACTCTGACGTGTCAATCTGTCTCTTTTGAATCTGAAAAATGCTTTCCACTACAAGATAAAGTTAAACTTTTAAGAAACAACATAATTTTTTCCATCTTAACAGATGCCAGAATTTCAGGATCTCCTGTACCGAATAACAAATTGTTCTGTGCAAAAGTTATTGATACTGCTAACTGCTTTTAGAGAAAAATTTTAAACCAATATCCAGGGTGTCCATAAAGGCTCTGTATTCTATTACTGTTTAAACAAAAATAGATATCGACTTTATGGACACCCTAGTGCAAAGATTTAAACTTTCTTTTATATTTATATACATATAGGGTGTCCCAAAAATAAGTCCTTATTTTAAGGGAAGCAACTCATGCGATTATTTAGCAAAATACTTCAATTATACTGGCAGTTTTAGGCTGAGAGATTTTTGCTAATTAATCAGACAAGTTGTTTCCCTTAAAATAGGGACTTACTTTTGTGACACCCTGTATATTTCAAAAGATTTTTAAAAAAATGTATTTTTCAAATGTTGAAAAGTATAAAATTTCCTGGTATGTGTTGATTTTTTTTTTTGTAATTTAATGTCTGTGACGTGTGTCTCTTTCTACATAAGAACAATAGATATTTGTTGGGCAAAGGCAACTTTGGCACAAGACTGTCTTCATGGAGTAATAAATTCACTATCTATATGGCTTGCAACTTTTTTCTAATTTTCAATCTTTACAAATTTAATTAATTGGATTAAAATTTGTCATCACTTTTTTTTAATAGACTGAAAAAATAGGAGTTATAAATTTAATTTTCTGAATTTTTTTTTTTTTTAAAGTAACTTTTAAAATATCCTCAAAAATTTTAACAGTAATTCTTTTTTGTTTAATTTCTGGAAACAAATCTTTAAAAAATTGGCATAACTTTTAATAAATCTTCATAAAATTTTTAATGGATTTGGAGATAAAATAAAACTGAATCGACTTTAAATCTTTTTTTAAAAAAATGAATCAAGTATATATCTTTTAATTAAAATAACTTTCTAGTCCATAAATTTTCATACAATTATTTCCAATTATTTTTTTTTTCTCCTGAAAACTGCCTTTCAAACTATTTTTTGATGGCCTGTTTGACTTTCTTTGGTTGCTTACCTCAAATATTGAATCGTTCTTTTTATCTTCATTTGTGTGTTCAACTTCAGAGTTTTTCTGTATTTTTGTGGAAAATGGCCACATTCATTTGTAATTTATTCCAAAGAAGTGGTCTTAAAAAAAAATGAATGAATAAAACTTCACTTCATGTCATCAATTTTCATACAAATAAAAATGCAATTAGAAAAGAATTATTTCCTCTTG